>JALQPE010002618.1:0-16856 GCA_030407315.1 Asparagopsis taxiformis
ACGACCACTGCCACCTGACATCACTGTTGCGCGGCGAAATCTCACAAACCACACAAGCATTTCTACCCGCCGTCTTTTTTTATGCGATCTCAAAGAATTTCCGTTATTCAGACGCGTCCGTTCTGCGCTGGTGACAATTAACATCTCAAGATTCAAACAATTTGCTGTTTTCTATGCGATTCCGTCACAAAAGCGTTTGGTAGTTGACTATCAGTCTAAGCACTGTGCGCACAAGATTTTTTCCTACGCAGATCTTTTTTGAAACTGCATAATTAGGCAATGGAAGATCTGGAGAGCATGGGTTCCATATCTTCCACTGATGAAAATGGGCCCACGCGCTGATAGATGAATTCCTGGAACTATTGGGATCAATTGGGATGGATACCAATGGAGAGGAGAAAAATATAGTACGTCTGTACCTGGAAGAGTTGATTTCGTCGTTCAACTGCAATGACGACGCACGGCCTTGGTGCGAACATTCAAAACGAGGATCAATGCTCGACGACCATCTAATGTTGGCAGGCTATCTGAGCTTGTCATGGGTGAAAATTTTGTCGTTTTTGCATGTATTCCGCACAGTTGTTCATGGCTGGTGGCGAAACTGTTTCCAAATGGACTATTTGAAGATAACGGATTGTTCGAAAACGTTTAAAGGAATTCTTTTAGGTGCATGGGATGCTCGAGACAGTCCCCGTCTGTTCTGATTCCCGTGAACATGAGAAGGTCTCATTGGGGCGTTGTTTTTTGCCACGAAGGATCCAGAAACCAGAACAGAGGGAAGAATATACTGAGGTGATAGCACACGGCACCCATCACCTCCAAACCTTCTGCAGTTTGTATCCGCATTCCTTGAGGAGACATGTGAAAACATCACCTGGAAGATTATGTCAGAGAATTACATTCTAGATGTACTGTCGTTCAAATACAGCAAGACACATATAGCTGCGGTTTCTATGTTCTGAATGCAGCAGCATGCCTCGCAAAGTGCTCTCTGGAAACTTTCCTACAGAATCCTATCGTACGTGCCACTCCCGAGAGCTGTCCGAAAAATTCGGAACTGCTGTACTAAACGATATATTGAAACTGTACTGGAGGTTTCATGATTATGGCAATGCAAGAACGGAATTGTGAGCGACCTGGACGTATATAGACGCTTGCTGTCCTATCTTCCTGGTTACCAGGAGTCAAGTGAAATGAACTCGAACGTACGCCCGTTATAACATTGAAATAGATTCTTCATCCCGAACTGCAGAGTTTCTCATCCTGGAGATGTGGAGAGTATGAGTATGAGGAAGAACTGGACGGAAAAATGTTTTCGAAAGCAAGTTGAAGTGGGATGAAGAATTAGCAGAACGAAAGACCGATGTGAAAGATAATTACTACATGCATGGAAGAGTGCGGAGGTCTAGCTCCGATTGAAGCACAAAATGACGCTTGCGGAGAAGGAGAGGATTCATCTTTGTCAAATTTTAAGATGTAGAAAGCATAGACCAAGACCTTCCAAGCAGGGTTGAAGCAGCTAAATTAACAGTCGAGGCTCGAAAAAGAACGTCCTAGGAGCGGCTCGCAGATGTTGTCTTCAGGCGGGCCAGGTCAGTACAATCCAAATGAGTATGGTCCACGGTGCGCGGAGGCGGTTCAAAAGAAACACGACGCATCAGCAGACAGAAATGAAAATGGTCACCATGCCGATACCAGCGTGACAGACACAGGTGAGTCCGTAGCGGCCGGCGGTTGCCGTACACCGCAGGGTGGCCCACAAAATGTGCTTCGATCAACCTTCGGAAAGGATGTTGTTGAGATTACATCCGTTGGTGATACATGTGGTTGTACAAAAACATTCACCGCACGGTGGGTGAAGAAAAGCGCACTACATCTAAAAGCTCCAGCGAGAGCACCCTTGCAACCTCCTTTCCGACCAAGAAGCAAGAAAAATGTTCCAGCAGCATCAACGAAAAACTATTCAAAGCGAATACAATACAGTGAATCAAAGATACCTTATTGTGGACGGTTCAATCTTGGGATACTTGGACATGTGCTTTGCGAACGGGGTGCATTTCGGTTCTCTCACAACAGCAGTATTAAGAAGAATGGAAAAGTATCTGAAGAGCAGCTTCGATTCTTGGCGAGAATACGCCTCAGATGTATCGAGCACCGTCGCGCACCCAAATGCCCAGTCGAACTACAAGCCTGGAGGTCCAGATACTCATGCCAGTGGTTTGTCAAGCCACCCAAAGCTTCTCACACGCACGAAAGGAGTTGCGACGCAAAGCCATCCAACGGTACGCATCAACTTTGCGAAGCATCAAAGAAATGGAAGAAGGGCTGTGCAAAATGTCCATCAACTGTGAGACGCTATGTTCTGTTGGTTTGAGTGCAAAACAGAATCTTTCGGATCCGAGAAATAACACAGAAGAGAGAAAAGGAATATAAGGACAGCAAAGAACCAAGAGCATTCTGGAAGCATCAGAATATTGGGGTCTGAAAGGAAGAGGAAAGCGCGCCTACTAACGATAAAATTCATGACTTCGATTCTTCAAGAGCCCTCCAGGAACACCAATATGTTTATATCAGAATCAATTGATGAAAAACCAGAATATGGAGTCACTGCACCATTCAATGGACCGAAACCCTTACTAAATAATAATTTTTCAAGCGGCGAAGGTTTCTCGATGGATCCAGGAACTGATGCAAGAGATAAGAATGTTGAAACACTCAGTCGTGAAACTCGAGAAAACTTCTTCACAGAGCTCGGTACCATATGAATACGACGAGGATATTGCTGAAAAGAAAACCAATGGTGGCAGACGCAATGAATTCCGTGACACGAAAATTTGATGGTACTGATAGCGTTGGAATACTCCGAGCGCTAAGGCACGTATCCGAGCTATGGGTATAAGATTACAATTCGACGTTCCATTTATTACGACGAGCATCGACAATTTATAAACAATGTCACATTGCGATGTAGTGGAGGTCATACTGGCTGTCAATTCGAATGTCGCGTCCGTGGGTTCTTATCCAAAGCCACCACAGAACACGAGCTAATGAAAATGGGATATCCAATCCTGGGTTTACGATTCGCCATGTTCTTACATTTGTGGAAAAACTCCACAATCACGACCCTTTACCAAGGTTACTAAGAATGCCATCCCGCAAGAAGCCCTTCAGACCGCCGAAATGATGCGAAATGTCTCTTTCATGCGTTGCAGTGACATAACTCGATACGTAGAGGACAAATTTAATATCACAGTACACCGAAAGTATCTCCGGAACTATTTGTCGTATCGCTCCGAAGCGCTCATCCAATCGACCAAGACAGCATGAGGCTTATTAAGAATCTAGTTTCTTTGCAGCAGAATAACTGCAGGACATATTATACATACGGAACTCCAGACAAACAGACTTAATTCCATAGTGTGGTCTTGGCATCGTGGAGAGATATGTACTGTGGAAACAACTTTAGTTCTAGAAGTAGGAGTAGCTGGTACGAGCCGGACACGCTGTCCTTACGAAACGAAACGAGCAGTCCACCCGCTGGTTGTTTTGACTGTATGTTAGAACGGTAGGAGGTAGAGTGGTTAGCGAGTAGACACGAGCGTCACGACGCAACAATCCACGCGAGGATTACGTTAGCAAACGAGGTGGTACGTCACCGGAGGCGCTCTCAACCAAGCCCGGAGGCACTACACGCAATCAGCCTTACGTGCGGCGATGGGTAGGGAGTACGCAGCTCGACGGAGACGAAGCCTCGTTAGGCAAAACGTAAACGTAAAACGTAGAAGTCAGTCGTAGACTAGAGCCGTTGCTCGATCGTTGTCTTGTCCCCTTTCCCTCCCGGCACGATGCCAATACCTATATGGCCACGATGGCATCGCTTTACAGTGTAAACACTGCTCGTAACGTCCCCGAATGGGAAAGGACCTTGTGGGTCACACGTAGGGACCCGTTGGTCCGTTGGCCGTTGCCAATACGTTCGTTGCACACGTGTGCCGGTTGCGCGCGCGCATGCGCCAGCAATGTTCGTGCATTGCTGTCGCCGGTCGTATCCGCCGAATTCGAATTCCGCGGAAAACGTAAATATTTGCAATTTCGGAATTGCCACGTATACTACACAGCCCCACCCCCACACGTGGACGTCCCGGCCACGCGAGGCCCGTCAGGACGCGCCTGAGACACGGGGCCGTGGCGCCTTTTCGGGTACAACTGCGGACGTGGCAGTTGTCCCGAAAAATCTCGTTGAAACGTACATGGCCCGGTTGGCTGATCGAATCGCCACGGCGCCGGAGCGCGCGCGTGCGCTCCGGCTCTTTCGTAATCATCGCGGCCCGCCCGTTGGCGTCGTACGTCAATGCCTCGCTTAGGCGTTTTCCTGCAACGGATGCAGTGTCCAATTCCACCACGCGGGTGTGCGTCAATTCAGCGCGATACGCGCAGGCCGCGGCCTTTTCGTGAATCTGCCAGCGGGCATGTCGACAACGGTCGTCCGAAGGATATTTAAGCGGCGGCTTAACGTGATAGCGATCGTCGCTCACCCTTCCTCTCACCATCGTCATCCAGGCCGTTGCCTTTCGTTCTCCCTTATCCTCTTCCCCGCTGGGTACTACTATCTCCGTTCCTTTCGTTCTCTTGTTCCGTTTGCCCGCGTGGCTTCGTTCTCGTGCTCGTTGCACTTTCGTCTTCGTTCGTCGTACGCTGACCACGATGGTCACGACGCATAGCACCGATACCCACACCCGCGGCCCGCCGGCTCTGCTGGAGGTGGAGCGAGGAAACCCTTCGCAGGGCGCTCCCTCCCTCGTCGGGGCCGGTGCGCCGCCAGCGACGGAAGCGTCCGTCGCGCCCGCCCCATCCGTGAGGGCGGGAGAAGCCGTTGCTCCCAGGCCGTCGCCTCTTCGTCTCGCCCCATGGCTCCGTCTCGCCTGGTGGCTTCCGTGACGCCTGCCGAGGCTGCTAGGGCCGTCGCCCCACGTGATGATGACGCAACGGCGTCCGACTCGGGGAATTCGTCACCCGTCATTCCGGATGCCGCGGCCCCTTCGATGGGTGTAGCCGCGATGGCAGCGGCCGCTCGTTCGCGTCGTGCTGTGGCGGCGGCCCGCACGGGCGTGCCTCGTCGTGATGGCTCGCCGCGTTCTCCTCGCCAGGACCCCTCGCCGGAGGGTGGTGACCCCGTTGGGACAGTCGGCACCGCCTCACGTGGCGGTGCGGCGCTAAACGTAGGCGTCCTGACCCACGCGTGGGCTGCGTTGCCCCGCGTGGGTATCACGGATGACGATCTCGCCACGTTGGCCAGAGATCGTCTGGACGCCCGCGCGGTCGTCGACTATATGCGTTCCGCCGAAGATACGTGGGGGCGAGCAGCCGGGCGTCGTTTCGCCAACGGGCCGCCGGGATCAGAACGTTACCAGATCCCGGCGTCGATACGTTGCGACCGCTCGTGGTTGCGTGACGTCAACGACGCGATCTACGTCGACCGTATGGACGCATACTTATGGAAGGGGACGCCCGAGGAACCGCCGTTCATCTCGGTGGCGTCCGTATTCGTATGTCCGCGGACACTTTCCGAAAGGCAACGTGCCGAATGGAAGACTGCTCTTTCGTTGAGCGTCATCTCCAAAAGCGTCGTGTCGTACGATGACCACTTCGCTCTCCGCCACGTGAACGCGGACGACTATCGTGTGTCGCACGCGTCAGCTCCGTGGGTCGTCCCGAGCGAGCTCTACTTCCCGCCGTTGCCGGAAGTAGTCGAGGAGTTTCCGTACCCCCGTGGGTCGTCCACGTTATTACCACGCGTGGTACATTATTTCACCGATGCCGTGAAGGACGCGCCTGCCCCCGTGAAGGAACGTTCCTTATGGCCGTGGACATCGAACACGCAGCGATGCTCGCGTGCTCGCTGTTCGTGGAACGTCGTGTGTTCGGGCGCGCGTGCCTGCTGCCGGAGTCCACGTTGGACTTCCTGGCCGATTACGAGATGCTTCGTGCAATCCCGGTGGACGGTTCCGACACGTTTGTCTCCGTTACCAGCGCGTTGGCTGAGGTTCGCGGCGCCCTTGCGTTGGGGCCGGAGTATCGGGTTATACGTCCCGATTACGCAAGCGGCGATAACCAGGAGTTCGTCTCCGTTCGTAGCGATGGGGCTTACGTGCCGCGGGTCGCTTCCCGTTCCGAACGCCGTCGTGGCAATCGTGCCGGTTATTTCGGCGGCTCGGGGGCAACGAGCGCCCCCGAGGGACGCGTTCTGGCCGTCGTGTGGCCATCAAAACGAAAGCGCCGCGTGCGCCGGATCCTCGAGAGATCGTGCCACGCGAGGCTACGGAAGGGGGCAACGTTGCCCAGGTCGGTCGTCCGGATGTGGCCACGCCGGCCGAACGCGCGCCACGCTTCGTTAGCCTGGACGACCGCGTCTCCGATGAGGATGCCCGTCGGCTTTATCGGTACGTCGATGTCCGCTCCGCCTCGTGCGGACGGCTGGGTTATTCGTTCCCTCATCTCGTCCGTGGCTCGCGCAGCCGAAGAGTTCAGGGCCCAGACGTTGGACCTGACTGCCCGCTTGGCAACGGAACGCGCGATTTCGGAGCGTCTCGCCGCGGCGACTCGTAGTTACGCGCCGCCCGTTGGCGTTCGTAATGAACCTTACGGTTACGCGAGTGGCGGCGGCTTCGGCGACCCCGTCGGGTATGGTCACGCAGCGGCGTACCTGCCACGCGACCCCGCTCCGGCGCGCCCTTCGGATACGCGCAGTCACGGGACTGCGGATCCTTACGCTAGGGATCCCGCGTCTCGTCGCGAGCGAGCCCCCGTGGTCACGCAGACCGTCGATCCGTACGCGCCGGGCTTCGTCCAGCCCAGTCGCAGCCGCAGCCACGATAGCCGCGGCGAAGGCCCTGGTCCGTATGACCTGCGGGCAAGCGTTCTCGTCGCTACTAGGTCGTTCCTAGGTTAGTTCGTAGGCCACGTCGGCTCTAGCATCGTATTGCTTCGTAAACTTCGTCTTGTTTCTTTGCGTAATCGCATGGCTCCGTTGAGCTTCGTAATTTGCGTTTGGCAGGTCGTCTGCAGCAGAGGAGGGGTTTAGCGTTAAGCCCCTCCCCACAATTTTTTTTGTTGTGGCGTCTCCCCCGTCGGGTGTCGTACGGCTTACGTAGCCCGTGCTTCGAGTTCGCGGCGGCGCGTGCCCGTTGGCAGGTTCGTAACACACGCAATTATTCGGCAAAGCGGCGGCTTTTCACTGCGAGTGGTACGTTAACCTCGATCATAGAGCCCGTTGGCGTGCGTATCATTTAGTAACTAACTCGAAAATCGTTTCCGCCGTCGTTTCTCGTTCGGATAACCCCGTCGGGTGTCGGATTTCGTTGAGCATTCGAGCTCCTTAGCGCGTAGCACGTCGGTGCCAATTTAATTTGCTCCGATGAGCTGGGCGAAAAATTCGTCGAACGTCAGACCGACGCACTCGTGAGTCGGTTTGACGTTCTACGCCGTGGCGTGTACGCAGTAATTCGTCGCAGTACGTTGCGGTTTCGTTGACGACGTGGTGGCCGGCGGGCTTGGCTTTTCGTATAGCCGTTGACGTCATTAGCGCCGTCGCGCTTCGTGTTCCCGCGGCTTCACGGTGGCCAGTGGCGTTATCATTTTGTAACTATCTCGGAATTCGTTTCCGCCGTCGTTCCTCGTGCGGATAACCCCGTCGGGTGTCGGATTTCGTTGAGCATTCGAGCTCCTTGGCACGTAGCACGTCGGTGCCAATTTTAATTCGCTCCGGTGAGCTGGACGAAAAATTCGCTAAGCGTCAGGCCGACTCGCGCGTGAGTTGGCTTGACGTTTCACGCCGTTGCGTGTACGCGGCAGTGCGTCGTGGTGCGTCGCGGTTCCGTAGACAACGTTTTTGCCGGCGGGCTTGGCTTTTCGTATAGCCGTTAACGTTATTAGCGCCGTCGCGCTTCACGTTCCCGCGGCTTCACGTTAGCCGGTGGCGCAATCGTTGCGCTAGTCCGCTTCGCGTGGCGGCGTCGTTCGCCGCGGCGTCCGAGGAGCGTTTCGTTAGCTCATCCGTTATGTGGTGCGGCGCGCATCTGGGCATACGTAATGCTCGCCCTCTACGCCGTTGCGTGATTTCGTTTATTCGACTTGCGAACCCGACGGGGACGCGGTTGGCGAAGTCGTTTCGCATGCCCGCGGGCGTTTGGGCTGTTACGTGAGCCAGTTTTTCGTCGGCTCGTTGCCTTCAGCTGTGCCGTTTACGTTGGCTACCAGCTTGTACGCCGTTGCGTATTCGTATTTCGTTTCGTGCGTTCGGCCGTTGGCGCGCGTCGTTCGTTATGCCCGCGTGGCAGGACACCGTTGTGTCGTTCCGTGGTTGCCGTACGTGGCTACCGTGTTCGGCGTCGTGCCTCACGATGGCGATTCGGTTCGCCATCCGTCGTCGCGGCCTCGTTGGCTCGTCGTTCGCACGCTTTACTCGCGCGCTCTCGTGCGGGAAGTTTCGTAATGAGGCCGTTGCCATCTTCGTTGGGGACGCGTCCGTCCTACGTCGTTTTCTCCGCCTTCCGGCGTCACGTTGCCGTTAGCTCGCGAGCTGTTTGGCGTTGACCTCGTTGGTCGATGCGACTCGTTGTCAGCGGCTGTCCACGGGGGCGTACGATGGCTCACGTGACATGCCAAAATTACGAAATTTTCGGGGCACGCGTGTCCCGAGATTTGGCCGGGTTAGCGCACTGTAATCGGCCCGATTTTTCGTACCGTGCGTCCATGGCCCGCTGGCCCACGTATAATTTTCGCGCGAAAAATCTGACGTGTTGTCCGTCCGTGGCCCGTGGTGTCGTCACCTTTGCCCGTGGGACGGTCAACACTGTCGAGCCAGTCGTGGCTCTTCACATCGTGTGAATCGTCCGCGCGTGGACTCGTCGTCCAATCTTTCGTTGGCGCTCGTGCCTCCACCAACGTATGGTGTCGAAAACGAAAAGAGCGACGGCTCTAGCACGCATCGCGCCCCCCCCAACGCAAGGGTGGACGTCCCGGCCACTCGTTGTGCCTTCGCTTCTCGTTCGTGCGGCTCGTCGCCTTCGTTTGTTGCATCGTGCAACGTCGCGCACGCGTGCGCTTAACCCGACGCTCGTGTGCGTTTCGGGGGCCGTCGTGGCCTTTCACGTTGTTGCTCGTCGCACGCGTGCGAAGTATCGAGAGACGCTCTCTTCAGATACGTTCCGGCGGGGTTCCCACGTAGGGTTACGATACCCGACCCACTTCACGAGGAAGTCTAGGGGCCGTCATCGTTTACGCGATGGTTGAGTAGATCGTCTACTACATACGCCGGACCGTCGCGGTTCTTGTCGAGGTCTGCCTCGGTGGCATCGTATGGCTCCGGCGGGGGCGCGTTCGCCGGCGTTGGCGCGTACGCAACGCGGTCCGAGTTGACACGTTCAACTACGTCTCCTCGTTGGATGACGAACGTTCGTACGTCGTTACGTAGTACGCGGAACGGTCCCAACGCGTGGTTGCCGAGCTTCGTGCCCTTCGTGGTCCCGTCCGTCGGGTCGATGAATACGTATTCACCCGCGCGGATATTTCGATTCGAGACACGGACTCGCTTGTCGAAATTTCGTTTATAACGTGCCTGCGCGGCCTTCAGCGTTCGATACGCGTTGTCCATCGTTGTGGCGAGCTCACGAACGTAAGTGGCTCGCCCTCCCCCGTCGGGTAGTTCGCGGTTCGTTACCGACGTGTGTAGCGCCAACGGTGGCGGTGGATTCGTGAGAATCAAATCGAAGGGCGTCGTGCCCGTGCTCGAATGCACATGCGTGTTGTACGCAAACGTTAACGCCGATGCGTATCGATCCCAGTCGTTCTGGTTTTCGTTCACGTAATTGCGCAGCATCGCCAGGATCGTCCTGTTGTAGCGCTCCACCTGCCCGTTCGTTTGGGGGTGGTACGTCGACGTAAAGACGTTCGTCACGCCGATTTCGTTGCAGACGCGCTGGAAAAACTTAGCAGCGAACTGCTTTCCGTTGTCGCTTATGAGCGTCCGTGGGGGTCCATACGAGAAGACCCACGCGTTGACGAACGCGCTCGCCACGTTGGCGGAATCGATATTTCGTAGAGGTACGACTCTAGTCAGCTTCGTGAAGCGGTCCGTTATCACGAGGATAAATCGGTTACCACGCGTGGTCTTCGTAAGCGGACCTAGTATGTCGATACATAGGTCTCGCAGCGGCTCCGTAGCCGGAAATAAAACGTAACGGGTTCGTCCGTTTGCGAAGCTTCACGCGGTTCTTCGCACATCCAACGCAGTTTCGTACCGTTGCGTGGATGTCGGCGGCCATCGCGGGCCAGTAGTACGTCCTCCGTAGGTGTATAGTACATACGCGTTTGCCCGGGATGTCCAGCGAGGACGTGGTGGTGCGTTAACTCCAGCAGCCGCGGCCGTAACGAAGCCGGCACAACGATTTGTGTACGTTCCTCATCGTGAGGGTTCCGGCGTCGGAGTAGGCCATCGTGGCCTTCGAAGAATGCAGCGTCCTGCGTCTCGGACTGTCGTGTCAGTATCGTTTGACAGAACGCGTCCTCGCGTTGAGCTTCGATAAGCTCGTCCCTCGTAATGGGAAGCTGAACGTCAGCTGGTGGCACGCGTGCCGAATCGTCTTCAGCAGCGCGCTGTTCGTCGAGGAAATCCGGTTCCTCGTCAAGAACGTCATCGAGCGACGCGTCGCGGTTGAACTCGAGGCCGTCGTGGCCAGCCGTCGTGGCTGATGTTCGTTCATCACGAGTCTCGTTCGACGGGTCGTCGTGACCCCTGGCATTCGTTGCCTTTTTACGTACGGACGTCGTTCGTCCTTGCCCATTTCGTGTGGGTTGTCGCCGACTGCGAGTCGTCACGAGGACCGCGTCCCCGTACGATGGTACGTCATCGTCGACGGGTCGACCGTCGTCATACGTAGATATCACACGTGATAAAGCGTCAGGTACCTGGTGCACGCGCCCAGGCCTGTACGTAACTTCGAAATCGAATTCGGCAACGCGTAGCCTCCATCGTAGTAGTCGTCCGGACGCGTCCGTTAACGTCATTAGCCAACGTAAGGCTTCGTGGTCCGTACGTACGGTGAACCGCTGACCCTCTACGTAGGGTCGGAGCGACGTTATCGCCCAACGACGGAGTAACACTCGCGCTCCGTTGCCGAGTAACCGCGTTCGGTTTCGTTGAGGGTCTTCGACCAGTACCCAATCGGCACCCATTCGTTGGGTTTATCTTCGTTCTGCTGTTGGAGCAACGTAGCTCCCAGCTGATACGCCGACGCGTCGGTATCGATCATGAACGGACGTCCCGCCTTCGGAAGGTGCAATACTGGTGGCGACACCAGTATTGTCTTCAACGTTTCGAACGCATTCGTTTGCGCGTCCGTTGGGTTCGTCCAATCGGGGGAAGCGTCCTTCTTCAACATCGTGTTGAGTGGCCGAGCGATCTCGGCATACGCCTTTACGAAACGGCGGTAAACGTTGGCCGCGCCCAAAAACGATCGACATTGCGTCTTGTCGCGTGGGAACGTAGCCGTACGAAAGGCTTCCTTGTTCCGAGCTGCGACGTGCAGCTTCCCTGGGGTAATCACGTGCCCCAGGTAGTCAACTCGTGGTTGAAAGAACGAGCACTTCGTGAGCTTTAACGTTACTCCCGCTGCGCGTAGCAGGGAAAGCACCTGGTCAACGTGACCCAGGTGAGACTCGAGGTCTTTCGAAAAGACGATTACGTCGTCTAAGTAGACCAGGCACGATTGCCAACGTACTCCGGAGAGGATGATGTCCAACGTCCGCTGAAACGTAGCGGGGGCATTTCGTAGCCCGAATGGCATTCGCACGTAGCGATACGTTCCCATGAAAGACGTAAACGTTGTCTTATCACGGTCCTCGGCGGAGACGGGCACTTGCCAGTAACCGGCGTTACAATCGAGTGTCGTGAAGATGGCGGCGTCGCCCAACGAATCGAGGCAATCTTCCATACGAGGAAGCGGGTACGAATCAGCGATCGTTTTCGCGTTCAAACGCCTGTAATCGACACAGAAACGTAAGGATCCGTCCTTCTTCGGCACCAACACGATTGGTGACGCCCATTCGCTGGACGCGGGTTCGATAACCCCTTCGTTGAGCATCTCTCGTGATCTGCTCCTCGGCTATCGTACGTAAAGCCGGACCCTGACGATAGGGCATTGAACGTATGGGCCGCGTGCCCGGTTCGAGTTCGATTCGATGCTCCGTAGCATTGATTTCGCCGAGGCGTCCGCTCGTCCACATTGACGAATGTGTAGCTAGCATCTCGTTGATGCGCTTTCGTAAATCCTCGTCGTCGAGGTGCGACAAATCGATTGTCGACTGCCAATCCGTGGCGGGGTCGTTCCCTTTTCGTTGACCAACGGGTCTGGCGTTTCGTCGCCCAACCCGTCGTATTTGTCCGCGTCGTCGCGTCGACTAGCGGTAGGTTCAAAACCTTCGCGAGGGCTTCGCCGCCCTCACGCTTGAGTGGGACGATTCCCAACGGGGAGCGTACCGCGTACGCAATCGTTGCGCCTTTCGGCAATTCGCGGTCCTTCTTCGTGAAGTTCGACACGATAATAGAGAACGTCTCTCTCGGTCCTACGTCGACCACTCCGTTGGCTATGCGCAGCCCATGCCGGAATTGCACCGACGCTTTCGGTTCGAGGAACACGAGTCCGGTCGCATCCGTCGTCACGTTGACGGTCCGTTGCGACATCGCCGGTACACGCGTGTACTTCGTCAGGCGAACCGAGAACGTTCGACTCGGCCGATTCGCGGCCGCGTTACGCTCGCGGCGTTTCGGGGTTCCACGTTTGGATTCGTCTCTTCCCCCTCCTCGTACGGAGTCGTCGTATCGCCCTCCGCGATAATGGGTATCGTATCCCCCGGTGGAGGTCGATTGTCTGCGCTCGACAGCGTATAGCATCGACATGCTTCGACATGAACGACGTGCCCATTATAACGGGAACAGCCAGCGTATTGGCTACGAAGAATTTTACGCGGAACAGCGAGTTCCCAACCTGACACGAAGCAGGATGGCGCCTTCGATAGGCAACCGTCGCCCGTTGGCGTCTCCGAGCTTCGGTAGCTCTTCGTCACGTAGACAGCGGTCGACCCAGTCGTAGGGTAGTAAACTTGTTCGTATCAAGTTGTAGCCGCTGCACGTATCCATCGCGATGGTAATCGCCCTCATCACGTTGAGGTCTAGTCCAATCGTTCCGGACACGATATAATGCTTCGACGCAAGGAGACACGTATGTCCGTCGAGGACCAACGGTTCGGTCCTGACCGGCGCGCGGTCTACGTCTTCGCTAGCGGTTCGTCGCTTCACCGTATGAGCCCGTATGGCTTCTTTTGCGTCGACACGCTTCGTATAAGCCGCGTGCTTGGCTTTCTCGCGCTCGGAAGCGTCGTGCTTCCGGGTAGCGCGTCTCGCTCGTCTGCGAGGCTTCCTCTTCGTGTGAGGTTCGTTCGTCCCGTCGGACTTCGTTTCTTCCCCACGTCGGGTGTCGTGTGACTCGAGTTGGCCTTCGCGGCCGTGAGCTTTACGTAACTCTCGTTCATCGGTGAGCCTGCGGAGGACCAATCATCGACGTCGGTCGTCCCCCTTTTACGTAAGGGTTCAGGCGATGTGGGTGGCTCGTGACCTACATCGCCTGGTCGTTTTCCGGCGCGGGCCGTTCGACACGTCGTCGTCGTGAGCCCACGAAGCTCGTTCGTCATCGTGACTCGTTTCCACCTCGAGTGGTGTTTCGTCAGCGGAGGTCGTCACGTAGACTCCGCTGCGGCCATTACGCTGGCCATTTCGTTCGTTCGCCCACGGGCGGGGGGTCACGTCGGTCATTACGAAATCGCCGCGGCGCCTGTCGAAGGGCCTTCCCCCGTCACGATTGGGGTTTCGGAGTATCGTAGGCGGCGTGCCGTACCTCCGCGGGGTCACGTTCCCTCGCTCACCAGGTCGTTCCTGGTTACGCTTGGCCATTCGTTGGCGGAAGTACTCAGCCTGACGTGGGTTGCTCTTCACGTGGAAGAGGTAGTACTTGTACGCGAAAAAGATCCGTTGATCTGGCGTCAGACGCGGACACGTAAACGTCGAGTGGCCATCTTCGCGGCATGACCAACACGACAGCGTCCAGTAATCATTCGGGATTACGGAGTGCGCCAATTGCGTCTGCTCGCTCGTGAGCTTCGGCACGTCCTCGCATGGACGGTTCAATCGAGCTTCGAGCTCGTCCGGCTTTTCGTTTGCCGTTTTCGTATCGTTGGGCGGCGGCCCGTTCGTAAAGAGTATCGCCTCTAATTCTCGGCAACGTGAGCCGCAGCGAGCGACACGTCGTCATCGTCCCTCGCGGGGATGTTCGGGTTACCATCGTGGTAACTGGCTCGCTAGCCCGTTCATTACGTAAGTACGCGGACTCATCGTAGTCCGCGAACTTCTTCGACTCGTGGTCGGAAATAGCCAACGTAGGCTTCACCGGAAACCGCACTTTCGGTTTCGCGGCTGACGCGACAGCTGCCGTACGTGCACGGAAGGTCGTTCCTTCGGCCGTCGCCAATCGTCTCACAACGGTGAGGTCGTTCCTCTCTCGTTCGGGGAGTGACCGGAGTCGTTCCGTCACGGCTGCCCGCGTCGAGGGCAGCAAACCACGTACGTAGTGGTGAACGAGGAGTCGATCCGTAAAACGTATAGTTGCACGCCCGCGTGGCGGTGTCGAGTCTATCAGCGTACTGATTCTCGTCCTCGTTAGGACTCTGCGTGATCATCGTGACCTTTTCGTAGGCCTCCTGCAGCACGTCGTCTTGCAGGTATCGTTTAATCAACGCGTTGATTACGTGAGGCCACGAGAACCTCTTCGTCGGATCAGTCGTGATCACACCAGTCGTACACTGGGAATCGTAGAACCGTCGGGCGTCCCCTTCGAGGAAGAAGTGCAGCGCACGTACTGCCACTCCCTCGCACACTCCGAGTGTGCTGAACCCATCACGTATTTGGGCGAGGAATCCGAGTAACGTAATCGGATTCCGGCCGGGAGAACGGCTTTAACGTAGGGAAAAGTCCCTCCAGCTCACGTTTGAGCTTATGTACGCTTTGACTCTCGTTCACGTAGAGATGTTCACGTACATCGTTAAGTCGGTACATGCGGTACGACACCACGTTCGCAAATGCGTCGAGCATTGTCGTGTGCTCTGCCAACGCGTGGCAAACGGGTCCGAGGGCGTTCCCTGGTAAGCGTACCGCGTCGGCACGTTCGTTTTCGTGGACTCGCGTCCCGTCGTGCCGAACGTTCCCAGCCACGGAATGTACGTTCACGTGGCGGGGGAGCTCTCGTATCGAATTGCGCAGCACGTGCTGCGTCCGCCGACCGCGCGTGGTCTGGCGTATCGTTAAAACGTAATTGCCTTCGTGGCGTCTCGTGGGGTTGGCGATGGCTCGTTGCACTGTCGCCCCCCTTCCGTACGTTGTCGGGGTCGTGGACCGGGTGTTGGTGGGTATCCTCCCGGAACGGCCGGGGAGGATTGCGAGTTATAGGCGCGCGAGCCTTCGTAATTCGGATCGCTTCCGCTCGGCGGAGCGGAACGTCCGGCGACGATTTCGTTGAATACTACGACAAACGAGTCGAGTCTCTTCCCTCCACGGCGGAGAGGCGGTTTCGTAAATCTTCGTTTTCCCGTTCGAGGGTCGCTGAGCGTTCACGTAACGCACGAGCTTTCGCGCTCCGAGACTCCGAGTCTTGCCTTACGGCTTCGTCGACGGCCGCGTCGCTCGCCCTTTCGATGTGACCTCGAAGGTCTTCGTACACTACACGTAGTGCCGTGGGAGGTAGTACGTTCCCTTCGTTGAGCTGACCCGCGCGTTGCGGGGTCCATACTCACGGACTCAAAACGGGCTTACCGTACGTGGTAGCTGGCCGATCGCCCTCGATATCCGGCGGGATAGATCGATCAGTCGCGAAAGATCGCTTCTGCTGACAAGGCCACGTCGGCTTCGGCGTCCGCTGACGTTGGCAACGGTGCCTGGGCGACGCGCTGGAATTCGACACAGCGTAATTCATAGACGTCGTCTGTAGCACGTAGCTTTCGTTAACGTAAAAGAGATCAACCTCGTTGGTTGTCGTTATGCTCGTAGCAACTTCTAGGCGGAGAGGACACAGTGTGGAACAACGTTAGTTCTAGAGAAGTACGCTGGTACGAGCCGCGGACACGCTGTCCTTACAAAACGGAAACGAGCAGTCCAACCCGCAATGGTGTTTTTGACTGTATTGTTAGAACGTAGGAGGTAGAGTGGTTAGCGAGTAGACACGAGCGTCACGACGCAACAATCCACGCGAGGATTACGTTAGCAAACGAGGTGGTACGTCACCGGAGGCGCTCTCAACCAAGCCCGGAGGCACTACCACGCAATCAGCCTACGTGCGGCGCGAGGGTAGGGAGTACGCAGCTCGACGGAGACGAAGCCTCGTAGGCAAAAACGTAAACGTAAAACGTAGAAGTCAGTCGTAGACTAGAAGCCGTTGCTCGATCGTTGTCTGTCCCCCTTTCCCTCCCGGCACGATGCCAATACCATAGGCCACGATGGCATCGCTTTACCAGTGTAAAAACACTGCTATTAACGTCCCCGAATGGGAAAGACCTTGTGGGTCACACGTAGGGACCCGTTGGTCCGTTGGCCGTTGCCAATACGTTCCGTTGCACACGTGTTGCCGGTTGCGCTCGCGCGCGCATGCGCCAGCAATGTTCGTGCATTTCTGTCGCCGGTCGTATCCGCCGAAATTCGAATTCCGCGGAAAACGTAAAATATTTGCAATTTCGGAATTGCCACGTATACTACAGGT
>JALQPE010002619.1:0-148788 GCA_030407315.1 Asparagopsis taxiformis
GCAACGTCGCGCACGCGTGCGAAGTATCGAGAGACGCTCTCTTCAGATCGTTCCGCGCGGGGCTCCCCACGTAGGGTTACGATACCCTACCCGACCCACTTCACGAGGAAGTCTAGGGTGCCGTCATCGTTTTACGACGCGATGGTCGAGTAGGTCGTCTACTACATACGCCGGACCGTCGCGGTTCTTGTCGAGGTCTGCCTCGGTGGCATCGTATGGCTCCGGCGGGGGCGCGTTTCGCCGGCGTTGGCGCGTACGCAACGCGGTCCGAGTTGACACGTTCAACTACGTCTCCTCGTTGGATGACGAACGTTCGTACGTCGTTACGTAGTACGCGAACGGTCCCAACGCGTGGTTTCCGAGCTTCGTGCCCTTCGTGTTCCCGTCCGTCGGGTCGATGACACGTATTCTCCCGCGCGGATGTTTCGATTCGAGACACGACTCGTTGTCGAAGTTACGTTTATAACGTGCCTGCGCGGCCTTCAGCGTTCGATACGCGTTGTCCATCGTTGTGGCGAGCTCACGAACGTAAGTGGCTCGCCCCTCCCCGTCGGGTAGTTCGCGGTTCGTTACCGACGTGTGTAGCGCCAACGGTGGCGGTGGATTCGTGAGAATCAAGTCGAAGGGCGTCGTGCCCGTGCTCGAATGCACATGCGTGTTGTACGCAAACGTTAACGCCGATGCGTATCGATCCCAGTCGTTCTGGTTTTCGTTCACGTAATTGCGCAGCATCGCCAGGATCGTCCTGTTGTAGCGCTCCACCTGCCCGTTTCGTTTGGGGGTGGTACGTCGACGTAAAGACGTTTCGTCACGCGCGATTTCGTTGCAGACCGCGCTGGAAAACTTAGCAGCGAACTGCTTTCCGTTATCGCTTATGAGCGTCCGTGGGGGTCCATACGAGAAGACCCACGCGTTGACGAACGCGCTCGCCACGTTGGCGGAATCGATATTTTCGTAGAGGTACGACTCTAGTCAGCTTCGTGAAGCGTCCGTTATCACTGAGAATAAATCGGTTACCACGCGTGGTCTTCGTAAGCGGACCTAGTATGTCGATACATAGGGTCTCGCAACGGCTCCGTAGCGGGTTCGTCCGTTTGCGAAGCTTCACGCGGTTCTTCGCACATCCAACGCAGTTTCGAGTACCGTTTGCGTGGATGTCGGCGGCCATCGCGGGCCAGTAGTACGTCCTCCGTAGGGTATAGTACATACGCGTTTGTCCGATGTCCAGCGAGGACGTGGTGGTGGCGTTAACTCCAGCAGCCGCGGCCGTAACGAAGCCGGCACAACGATTTGTGTTAGTTCCTCGTCGTGAGGGTTCCGGGTGTCGGAGTAAGTCCATCGTGGCCTTCGAAGAATGCTGCGTCCTGGCGTCTCGGACTGTCGTGTCAGTAGTCGTTTGACAGAACGCGTCCTCGCGTTGGAGCTTCGATAAGCTTTTCCCTCGTAATGGGAAGCTGAACGTCAGCTGGTGGCACGCGTGCCGAATCGTCTTCAGCAGCGCGCTGCTCGTCGAGGAAATCCGGTTCCTCGTCAAGAACGTCATCGAGCGACGCATCGTGGTTGAACTCGAGTTCATCGTGGCCAGCCGTCGTGGCTGGTGTCCGTTCGTCACGAGTCTCGTTCGACAGGTCGTCGTGACCCCTGGCACTCGTTGCCTTTTTACGTGCGGACGTCGATCGTCCTTGCCCACTTCGTGTGGGTTGTCGCTGACTGCGAGTCGTCACGAGGACCGCGTCCCCGTACGATGGTACGTCATCGTCGACGGGTCGACCGTCGTCATACGTAGATATCACACGTGATAAAGCGTCAGGTACCTAGTGCACGCGCCCAGGCCTGTACGTAACTTCGAAATCGAATTCGGCAACGCGTAGCCTCCATCGCAGTAGTCGTCCGACGCGTCCGTCAACGTCATCAGTCAGCCAACGTAAGGCTTCTAGTCCGTACGTACGGTGAACCGCTGACCCTCTACGTAGGGTCGAGCGACGTTATCGCCCAGACGACGGAGTAGCACTCGCGCTCGGTCGCCGAGTAACCGCGTTCGGTTTCGTTAAGGGTCTTCGACAGTACCCAACTCGCCACCCATTCGTTGGGCTTACCTCGTTCTGCTGCTGGAGCAACGTAGCTCCCAGCTGATACGCCGACGCGTCGGTATCGATCATGAACGGACGTCCCGCCTTCGGAAGGTGCAATACTGGTGGCGACACCAGTATTGTCTTCAACGTTTCGAACGCATTCGTTTGCGCGTCAGTTGGATTCGTCCAATCGGGGGAAGCGTCCTTCTTCAACATCGTGTTGAGTGGGCCGAGCGATCTCGGCATACGCCTTTACGAAGCGGCGGTAAACGTTGGCCGCGCCCAAAAACGATCGACATTGCGTCTTATCCCGCGGGAACGTAGCCGTACGAAAGGCTTCCTTGTTCCGTGCTGCGACGTGCAGCTTCCCTGGGGTAATCACGTGCCCCAGGTAGTCAACTCGTGGTTGAAAGAACGAGGCACTTCGTGAGCTTTAACGTTACCCCTGCTGCGCGTAGCAGGAAAGCACCTGGTCAACGTGACCCAGGTGAGACTCGAGGTCTTTCGAAAAGACGATTACGTCGTCTAAGTAGACCAGGCACGATTTCCAACGTACTCCGGAGAGGATGAGTCCAACGTCCGCTGAAACGTAGCGGGGGCATTTCGTAGCCCGAATGGCATTCGCACGTAGCGATACGTTCCCATGAAAGACGTAAACGTTGTCTTATCACGGTCCTCGGCGGAGACGGGCACTTGCCAGTAACGGCGTTACAGTCGAGTGTCGTAAAGATGGCTGCGTCGCCAAGCGAATCAGGCAGTTCTCCCATCCGAGGAAGCGGGTACGAATCAGCGATCGTTTTCGCGTTCAAACGCCTGTAGTCGACACAGAAACGTAAGGATCCGTCCTTCTTCGGCACCAACACGATTGGTGACGCCCATTCGCTGGACGCGGGTTCGATAACCCCTTCGTTGAGCATTCGTGATCTGCTCCTCGGCTATCGTACGTAGAGCCGGACCCTGACGATAGGGCATTGAACGTATGGGCCGCGTGCCCGGTTCGAGTTCGATTCGATGCTCCGTAGCATTGATTTCGCCGAGGCGTCCGCTCGTCCACATTGACGAATGTGTGGCTAGCATCTCGTTGATGCGCTTTCGTAAAGCCTCGTCGTCGAGGTGCGACAAATCGATTGTCGACTGCCAATCCGTGGCGGGGTCGTTCCCCTTTTCGTTGATCAACGGGTCTGGCGTTTGGTCGCCCAACCCGTTCGTATTTGTCCGTGTCGTCGCGTCGACTAGCGGTAGGTTCAAACCTTCGCGAGGGCTTCGCCGCCCTCACGCTTGAGTGGGACGATGCCCAACGGGGAGCGTACCGCGTACGCAATCGTTGCGCCTTTCGGCAATTCGCGGTCCTTCTTCGTGAAGTTCGACACGATGATAGAGAACGTCTCTCTCGGTCCTACGTAGACCACTCCGTTGGCTATGCGCAGCCCATGCCGGAATTGCACCGACGCTTTCGGTTCGAGGAACACGAGTCCGGTCGCATCCGTCGTCACGTTGACGGTCCGTTGCGACATCGCCGGTACACGCGTGTACTTCGTCAGGCGAACCGAGAACGTTCGGCTCGGCCGATTCGCGGCCGCGTCACGCTCGCGGCGTTTCGGGGGCTCCACGTTTGGATTCGTCTCTTCCCCCTCCTCGTACGGAGTCTTCGTGTCGCCCTCCGCAATAATGGGTATCGTATCCCCCCGATGGAGGTCGATTGTCTGCGCTCGACAGCGTATAGCATCGACATGCTTCGACATGAACGATGTACCCATTATGACGGGAACAGCCAGCGTGTTGGCTACGAAGAATTTTACGCGGAACAGCGAGTTCCCCAACCTGACGCGAAGCAGGATGGCGCCCTCGGTAGGCAAACGTCGCCCGTTGGCGTCTCCGAGCTTCGGTAGCTCTTCGTCACGTAGACAGCGGTCAACCCAGTCGTAGGGTAGTAAACTTGTTTGTATCAAGTTGTAGCCGCTGCACGTATCCATCGCGATGGTAATCGCCCTCATCACGTTGAGGTCTAGTCCGATCGTTCCGGACACGATATAATGCTTCGACGCAAGTAGGCACGTATGCCCGTCGAGGACCAACGGTTCGGTCCTGACCGGCGCGCGGTCTACGTCTTCGCTAGCGATTCGTCGCTTCCCCGTATGAGCCCGTATGGCTTCTTTTGCGTCGACACGCTTCGTATAAGCCGCGTGCTTGGCTTTCTCGCGCTCGGAAGCGTCGTGCTTCCGGGTAGCGCGTCTCGCTCGTCTGCGAGGCTTCCTCTTCTTGTGAGGTTCGTTTGTCCCGTCGGACTTCGTTTCTTCCCCACGTCGGGTGTCGTGTGACTCGAGTTGGCCTTCGCGGCCGTGAGCTTTACGTAACTCTCGTTCGTCGGTGAGCCTGCGGAGGACCAATCATCGACGTCGGTCGTCCCCCTTTCACGTAAGGGTTCAGGCGATGTGGGTGGCTCGTGACCTACATCGCCTGGTCGTTTTCCGGCGCGAGGCCGTTCGACACGTCGTCGTCGTGAGCCCACGAAGCTCGTTCGTCATCGTGACTCGTTTCCACCTCGGGTGGTGTTTCGTCAGCGGAAGTCGTCACGTAGACTCCGCTGCGGCCATTACGCTGGCCATTTCGTTCGTTCGCCCACGGGCGGCGATCACGTCGATCATTACGAAAGTCGCCGCGGCGCCGGTCGAATGGTCTTCCCCCGTCACGATTGGGGTTTCGGAGTATCGTAGGCGGCGTGCCATACCTCCGCGGGTTCACGTTCCCTCGAGGGATCGCTCGCCAGGTCGTTCCTGGTTCCGTTTGGCCATTCGTTGGCGGAAGTACTCAGCCTGACGTGGGTTGCTCTTCACGTGGAAGAGGTAGTACTTGTACGCGAAAAAGATCCGTTGATCTGGCGTCAGACGCGGACACGTAAACGTCGAGTGGCCATCTTCGCGGCATGACCAACACGATAGCGTCCAGTAATCATTCGGGATTACGGAGTGCGCCAATTGCGTCTGCTCGCTCGTGAGCTTCGGCACGTCCTCGCATGGACGGTTTAATCGAGCTTCGAGCTCGTCCGGCTTTTCGTTTGCCGTTTTCGTATCGTCGGGCGGCGGCCCGTTCGTGAAGAGGATCGCCTCCAAATTCTCGGCAACGTGAGCCGCAGCGAGCGACACGTCGTCATCATCCCTCGCGGGGATGTTCGGGTTACCATCGTGGTAACTGTGCTCGCTAGCCCGTTCATTACGTAAGTACGCGGACTCATCGTAGTCCGCGTACTTCCTCGACTCGTGGTCGGAAATAGCCAACGTAGGCTTCATCGGAAACCGCACTTTCGGTTTCGCGGCTGACGCGACAGCTGCCGTACGTGCACGGAAGGTCGTTCCTTCGGCCGTCGCCAATCGTCTCACAACGGTGAGGTCGTTCCTCTCCCGTTCGGGGAGTGACCGGAGTCGTTCCGTCACGGCTGCCCGCGTCGAGGGCAGTAGACCACGTACGTAGTGGTGAACGAGGAGTCGATCCGTAAACACATAGTTGCACGCCCGCGTGGCGGTGTCGAGTCTATCAGCGTACTGATTCTCGTCCTCGTTAGGACTCTGCGTGATCATCGTGACCTTTTCGTAGGCCTCCTGCAGCACGTCGTCTTGCAGGTATCGTTTGATCAACGCGTTGATCACGTGAGGCCACGAGAACCTCTTCGTCGGATCAGTCGTGATCACGCCAGTCGTACACTGGGAATCGTAGAACCGTCGGGCGTCCCCTTCGATGAAGAAGTGCAGCGCACGTACTGCCACTCCCTCGCACACTCCGAGTGTGCTGAACCCATCACGTATTTGGGCGAGGAATCCGAGCAACGTAATCGGATTCCGACCGGAGAACGGTCTCAACGTAGGGAAAAGTCCCTCGAGCTCACGCTTGAGCTTATGTACGCTCTGACTCTCGTTCACGTAGAGATGTTCACATACATCGTTGAGACGATACATGCGGTACGACACCACGTTTGCGAATGCATCGAGCATTGTCGTAGGCTCTGCCAACGTGTGGCAGGGTGGACCGAGGGCGTTCCCTGGTAAGCGTACCGCGTCGGCACGTTCGTTTCGTGGACTCGCGTGTCCGTCGTGCCGAACGTAACCAGCCACGGAATGTACGTCTCACGTGGCGGGGGAGCTCTCGTATCGAATTGCGCAGTTCGTTCTGCATCCGCCGACCGCGCGTGGTCTGGCGTATCGTGAAAACGTAATTGCCTTCGTGGCGTCACGTCGGGGTCGGCGATGGCTCGTTGCACTGTCGCCCCCCTCCCAACCGTCGTTGGGGTTGTAGGTCCGGGTGTTGATAGGTATCCTCCCGGAACGGCCGGGGAGGATTGCGAGTTATAGACGCGCGAGCCTTGTTCGTAACTCGGGTCGCTTCTGCTCGGCGGAGCGGAACGTCCGGCGACGATTTCGTTAAATACTACGACAAACGAGTCGAGTCTTCCCTCCACGGCGGAGAGGCGGTTTCGTAAGTTTTCGTTTTCCCGTTCGAGGGTCGCTGAGCGTTCACGTAACGCAAGAGCTTCGCGCTCCGAGACTCCGAGTCTCTGCCTTACGGCTTCGTCGACGGCCGCGTCGCTCGCCCTTTCGATGTGACCTCGAAGGTCTTCGTACACTGTACGTAGTGCCGTGGGAGTCACGTTCCCTTCTTTGAGCTGACCGCGCGTTGCGGGGTCCATACTCACGGACTCAAGCGGGCTTACCGTACGTGGTAGCTGGCCGATCGCCTCGATATCCGGCGGGATAGATCGATCAGTCGCGAAGATCGCTTCTGCTGACAAGGCCACGTCGGCTTCGGCGTCCGCTGACGTTGGCAACAGTTGCCTGGGCGACGCGCTGGAATTCGACACGGCGTAATTCATAGACCGTAGTCTGTAGCACGTAGCTTTCGTTAACGTAAAAGAGCTCAACCTCGTTAGTTGTCGTTATGCTCGTAGCAACTTCTAGGTCGAGAGACCAGTGTGGAACGACGTTAGTTCTAGAAGTATCTGGTACGAGCCACGGACACGCTGTCCTTACGAAACGAAACAACGAACAGTCCACCCGCTGGTGTTCGACTGTATTGGTAGAACGGTAGAAGGTAGAGGTTAGCGAGTAGACACGAGCGCCACGACGCAACAATCCACGCGAGGATTACGTTAGCAAACGAGGTGGCATGTCACCGGAGGCGCTCTCAACCAAGCCCGTAGGCACTACACGCGATCAGCCTCACGTGTGGCGATGGGTAGGGAGTACGCAGCTCGACGGAGACGAAGCCTCGTTAGGCGAAAACGTAATACGTAACGTAGAAGTCAATCGTAGACTAGAGCACGTTGCCCGATCGATAATTGTCCCCTTTCCCTCCCGGCACGATGCCAATACCTATATAGCCACGATGGCATCGCTTTACAGTGTAAACACTGCTCGTAACGTCCCCGAATGGGAAAGGACCTTGTGGGTCGCACGTAGGGACCCGTTGGTCCGTTGGCCGTTGCCAGTATGTTCGTTGCACACGTGTGCCGGTTGCGCGCGCGCATGCGCCAGCAATGTCCGTGCATTGCTGTCGCCGGTCGTGTCTGCCGAAATTCGAATTCCGCGGAAATCGTAAATATATGCAAATTTCGGAATTGCCACGTATACTACAGTTGGGGCCCGATGAGTATGCTAAATACTGATACAGTAGGGTGGTCGAAAAACCCTAAGTGACGAGTGCGCCAGCGGCGCTGGCACACTGTAAATACAGTGTAAACTGTTATTTGTAGTGAAAAATTCAGTGTATCACTGGTGTCACGTGCTACGTGTTCAGTGATTGCACTGCTGTTAGAATAGATAGTCTAAAATATTTTAGAAATAAAAGAATTGGGTAAAGTGCCCAAAATTAGAGGTGAAACACCTACCGGTAAGCGCTTCGCCATGTGGCATTGCACTGCAGGAATGGTGCGCGCCCAAATCGAATATGAACGTACCGTCGCTTTTATGGTGCGTCATTAGCAGTTTTTCTATCTCTTGGTTCATGGTGGACGTGAAGAGAGCGCTTTTTGCGTGATTTCTATGCTTGATGAGGCTTCTAGGGCGATTAGGAGGGCTTCGTGATGCATTCTTTAGGTGGTGGGGTGGCTTCATTGTGAGTCGGAGAGCAGCGGTTTGAACCCTAGTGAGGTTTGAAAATAGCACGGATGGCGGGGTACTGGTGCGGCTCTGCGTCGGCCACATGGTGTGGGGAGACGGTTATAGAAAGGGTTGGAGTATTGTGCGAGATGGTTCTGGGGTGGGGTGCTACTTCAAGCTGAATTAATTCTTTAACGTTGTGTATGCGCAGGGATAAATCTTTGATAGATGTAGGGGTGTTTCCTGCGAGGATTTTGCCCATTTAGATGCCTTTGCGGGATTTTTTCAGCCCTAATAGCATGAGTTCGGCGGTGGTTGCTGCGTCGTTGATGAGTGGGTAACTGGAGGATAGAATGCGGTCGCGGAGAGATGCATACATAGATATGTACTCTTTGATGGATTTTTGATGAAGTAAACGGATAGACTCGGCTTCTCTGCGGAGAGATTGGTGATCAGTGGGTGTGTTGGTGGTAATATCTTCTTGGATGCATTGGAGAAGCTGTAATGGTGTGTTGGAGGACATTTTGCGCTTTACCATTCTCGTGGCGACGGTGGCTGGGAGTTATGATATGATGAGGGCGGTGAGTGCGAGCTGTGTGCGGTGATGAGAACTGTTTTCCTGTAGGGTAGTGCAAGATGTTAAGCGTGCGGATACTCCGTGGGCAGTGGTAGTAGCGTGAAGATTGGCAAACCATGGGTTGGGTTTTCGGGGATGAGGGTGGTCAGGGCAGGAAAACTGATGGTGAGTGAATCGGCGGTCGGTGAGGTGGTGTCAGTCATATCGTGGAATGGATCGGATGATGCGGATAGTGACATATATCGGGTCGTGATGAAGCGAAGATAGTGGAGATGTCGTGGAGTGTCGTCAGGTAGCGATAGGACCGTAACCTGTGAAGTCTTGAGAGTCCGATGCCCTCAGATGTTTATTGATCCGGCCTCGAAGCTATAAGTATCAATGGATTAGTTAGTTGTAATTGAGATCTCTATGTGTTAATTGGTAATGGGAGCATTGCTGTGAGGAGACGAGATTTGTCCTCACAGAATTGGAATGGTTCAGACGCCTTCGGACAAATCGAACAAATGCTCAGAGGTGGACCAGTCTGGGCTGAAGTCCGGTCGGACCGCGCACAGGCCTACAAACAACATAGATGTTATGGGTAATTTTAATTTTTAAAATTATCAAAAAAACAGCGCGCGCGTATATTTTGAGACGCGTGAAGCGTGGGGGAGGACATACTGGGCGCTTAAATTTTGCACCCCTTCACTACCCTTAGTCAGTAGTTCATGTGAAGACTAGGACGCAGTTATTCTCCCATTTCATTAGCCGTACCATCTTTTGTTGACGCAGGGTGGCTAAAGAGGCGGTTCTGGCATGTCAGGCAATTTCGCTGCGGTTCCTCATCCAGGCCCAGGTGCCGCAGCACAGAATGCGGATGACAAAGCGGGCAGTCAGGCAAACCAACTGCAGTCGGAGGACTTGATGGTGCAATTCGGACTCGGCGACATTCTTGCCGATTTACGTTCAAGAAAGCTGCGCTCTTCGTTCTCCCATTATATATCTGAACTGCCAACCAACATCGTTCCGTTGAAGCCGCGCTGTCCCGCTGGGTCGTTAGCGGAAATCGCACATCAACCCGTCAATGAAGATGAGCGCAAACTGGAGTTTTTCGACGAGCGCGTCTTGCGAAACGCGCTAACACTCAAGGAGTCCCCGGACAAGCCCAAACTTCCGGACTGGCTTGATGTAGAGCAAGCGTGGGGAGATGAAGACCGCAGGAAGAAAAAGCGCGATAAGAAGAAGAAGAAAAAGAAAAAGAAGAGAAAAAGACAGGCTGAGGATGGTGGTGATGATCACACTAACCGCTTAGATGACGATGAACGGCGTCTTCGCAAGAAGAGGAAGTAAATCCATGTTGTGTTGCGATATTTGGGACCTAGCGCGGTGCTCACTAACATATTGGTCATGTGCTGTGCTGTAGCCATCTGTACAGAACTTGTAAACAAATATGGCATGGTCTGCTTTTAACAATTGCACCTATTATGCTTATGAATGTTGGCTTACGCAACGCGACGTTTAGATCCCTTCAGTTGAGTTCTTTCGATCGAAAAATTTTCAAAGTTCTTCGTCCTAATCCCCCCCTTCGCGAATCTTGCGGTACCTCGGCACCCAACGCACTAGTTGCCTATCCGAACAAAACAGGTATTCCATTCGCAACAGATTCTTCGATTAGATATCAAGCACATATCAACAATAATGTTGCCTGGAGCGCAACTTCCAAAAACTTACCGATCCGAACGCCTGGAGCAAAAATAATGCCAGGACTGGTGATAAGTCAAGTCCGAAAAGAGGTGGAACAGCTTGTCTGAACAAATTGAGATAAGGATCACAGATGGTTATGAGCGGCCTTACCAAGGGACTACCCTGGACACCTGGGAACCAAGAAAGCAAAATTCTTGCGACTAAAATGGAAATCAAGTCAGTGGGATGTCTCCAGTAAATGAAAGCGGCACACGCTATATATCGTACCAATCACGTTTTGATAGATGTTAAGAAACGTCGCAGTACCACCGATGGTCGTGCTCTCGAGAACACTGTCGCCAGGAATCAGGACGGCGAGATTGTTTCTCTGTCGTAGAGGCCTTGTGTGTTGAGGGGCAAGCAGAGGAATGGGTAGCATAGCTACGGAAGTGCTCATCCGCACACTTCTTCGATTCATTTTTGGATGCATGATCGTCGTCTATGAAGCAGACGATTGCGAGGTAGTGCGGTTGTGCTCAGCTGTAATATCGCGGAAGAATATGGGTGAACAGGGCTGGGAATGAATGGAGATGCAACTTATTGCTGGCAGAGCGGATGACCCTGTGCGCGAGATTTAATGGTGGATGGTTGGTAGCGCTGGGTGGCCTGTACGTGTTCACAATTTAAAGAAAATAGGACTGGGCTCACTTTTTCATAGCAGATCTCAAATACCAGCAATGTCAGCTTCATTGCTCTGAGACACCGCAAATCTTATTTTACTGACCGTTGTGGAGGAAGAGGTAAGATTACGGCTTCTTAGCTCACGTCCTCCCCTCTTAACCATTACGACTGCATCAACTCATTTCTGTCCCTCAGAGTTTCTAGTCCGCAGAGGTAGTCCAATACAATAGATGTGTACAACATCAACAGAATGTCTCGAAAGCCATCATGTACGGGCAAACGAGCAGTTTAGTCACAGCTAGTCTCTGTCGTTGAGTAGAGGATTAAAGGTACTTTACACATCACAGGCAAAATCTGAGCTCGGATAAGCCGATGGACATTGAGTCATACGGTTACTTGACGTTATCTTCAACTGTACGACAAGACTAGAAAGTTGAATCGCTCCAGACTGTTCCGCAGAAACACCAATCAGTCTCAGGTGCGCTTTGTGCTCGCTGCTGTACAGAGACATTTATGCTAAGAAGCATCGCCAAGGACACCGACCTACTCGTTGCCTTCCATCGGGCGGACGTGATCACCACTATCGCTGTCATCTGGATGCGCTGTACCAGAACGCATGATGGATGAAATACCAAATCCGAGCAAAAATGTTCCCGCTATAGCTGCCCCTAGTCTGCCAAGCGCGCAAAGAACTGTCATAATCGAAGCAGACATGACTACGCCGGCAAAAAGGGAGGTCAACGATTGGCCGATGGGCATTCCGAGCAGAAAGGCCACAATGCATCCTGTCCAGGCTCCCGTACCCGGCAGGGGAACGCCAACGAATAACGCAAGGGCTTTAGCGCGTGAATCTGACGTCCCGACAGAGGCGGCTTTGTCCCGCGCTCGTTCGAGAACTCTGGATGCTATCTTCTGAATTACTTTGATTCGTAGCAGAAGCAACAGCAAAACTATCGGTGCCATGTTTCCGAGTACAGCGAGGATGAATACTATTGTCGGGCTTAAACCAAGCACAAAACCGATTGGTACACCGGCTCGAAGCTCCACAACGGGCAGTGCCGATACGAGAAATACCACAATTTCATCAGACAAGCCTTGTGATCGCAAACTATCAGCGATTCTCTCGCCAAGTGACTTATGTTCCGTCGAGGCAAAGGAAGCTACTTTGGATTCAGTCATGGAAACTTCAGTAGCTGGTAGTGTAATAGGTTGTGCGTCATTGTTTTCGTATTTCAAGTCACGAGCAGATGGATGCTTGAAATTGACCGCATTCTGAACAGAATTTGAAAGCTTTGAGATTGACGTTGGCGCTTGTGGCGCAGCATATGTGGGAACGCTACCAATTGAAACGGAAAGTGCAAAGCCCACAGCGACGGCTATCTTTGAGAGCGAGATTCGACATCGTGCCGACGTCGTGCACATGACTGGGTGCCGTAATAGGGACCGGTTCGGGCGCGCTGCTGTGAGACGGTTGTGTTGGTATGAAACAAGCTTTCTGCGCGGCAAAGAATTATGGACGAAAGCCATTCGAGAAAGTACGGTGTCACGAGAAGCGATTCGTGTCGGCGAGTGATGCATTGCTGCAAAGCGATGAGGGTACATAACAGGCGCCTGCAACGATGCCGATAGCACCAATCGGCATCGCGCATCACGTTTGTGAGAACTTTGATTGCGTGCTTTGGCAACTTGTTATTGGTGATCACGTGTGAGCATCAGTTCCAATTTTTTTCTTATATATTACCGCGCGTTACATTGGCAATACTTTTCGCCGAAACCGTTTGCATCCTTGTGGATCCGTCATGACTGGCGATGCTGCTATCTTTCTTCCATGAATGTGCAGAGTGTGGCGCTCGCTGATTGAGCTGCAAGATATTTGATAGACTTGTTTGAAGTGCGCCCAGTTTGCGATAAATCATTGAAACATTCCGCATCTGCGAGCACTAAATTTAGTCATAGAACAATGTTCTAAAGTAGAAACAAACATCATGTGGTGCTCGTTGTGGAACATCGACCACTATAAAGGTAATTTCTCCGATTGAATCCATCTTCGGTTCAGCCACAATGCTTCCTCCACACACTCTAATATGTTCCAGATCCAGTCGAGCTTGTTCATCTAACCACATGTAAGTTTCGCCGAAATCATTTAGAACACATCTAGCCGACATATATGTCGTATCCGTCCCATCTCTCTTCAAAACGGCTCGACCAATGCTAATCGAAACCACTACACCACCAGTGTTCATGGCTCTCGGCTGCCCCATCGCGGCAAGTTTACCACCTCCAGGAATACATATCACGGGACTAACGTGAACTAATGCAACAGTCATATTACTCAACGTGATCTTACATGAATCACCACTGCTGCTGTGTCGGAATGCCGATTTGAATGGCCGTCCTGTAACCAAAGAAATATATTCACAGTTGTTAGCAAAGTTATGAAAGTCTTTGATATCATCTGGAGCAAACCACCCATCAACGTCTCCGTCAATTGTAGACATCAAATTGAACACTCCAATTATTCCAACCAAGTTATTTCTGTTGAACACTTTGTACAAAGTTGGGGGTGACGCTCTGGGATCTTTAAAAATGCAATCACGCGTGGGACGGCCAGGATCAACGCAGCGTATAATACGGCCAGTTTGCGTTGTCAGACTTTTCAATAGTTCAATCGCATCTTCCTCGTGTTCCGTTGCAAACGGTGTATTATCACTGATATATGTGGGTCCTCCCGACAAAACTCGGGCAGCAGCATGAATTCGAGAAAATCGGTCGCAGCTTCGGAACATATCCCAGTCAGTCAAAGGGAAAATTTCACCAAGTAACAGTGTTGCCGTTGTATTGCATATGATATGCCATGCCACCGAATCCGCATTCTCTTCGACGTTGGGAAATGCATGATCGTCTGAAGTTCTCCAGCAAAGATTTGCAAAGCTTGCTTCCTTACCAGAGTTGAAGACAATGTCTGGCGCACATGCCATACAATTCAGGAGTACGTTTTGCTTGAATGTCTCGTTGTTGATTTCTGAGATCGCCTTGCGATAAATCGACGCAAGCGCTACTCGAGATATACTGTTCTCATGGTCACCCGAAGGAATGGTGTTGCATAAAAGTTCCAAGATACCCTGAGCATCTAATTTCACACCTGCAACACCTTGGAGTTTCTCCAAATTGTTGTCGAAATACTTTTTGAAAAAGACGGTAACGTCTTCGTCTGTTGGGCGTAAAACCTCATAATCTTGCTCCCAACGAACTACATCCTGAGGATTATTTCTCCGCAAACCACTGGAAACTGCACCTTGTACTCGAACTGTTTCAACTCTGCACTTTGCACCACTAACACCTCCCCAATATCCTATTGCAGAGATCCATGCAATGACTGGTGTAGACGATTCATCGGACAAATGGCGAAGGCTACCAGAAAATTTTCTATTTGCTTTGTATGAGAGCAGACGCGGTTTTCCTATTCCTCTTTCACTATACTTCTGCTCGCAATCTGGCCCACCATCTCCCCCTTCTTGCCAACCATCATCTACAATCGTGAACCCAATTGCAATTTCTTTCTCCGATAACCATCGCAATGAATTCAAAACATCTATTTCATTGACGGTGTGTCCGTAAGCATCCCACGTACAGTAGCCCAAGGAATTAATTATGTTGGCAGAACTGAGAGCACAAGCGTCTTGCCAGGTTTTTGAAGAAATCTTCTCAGTTCGAGTGCAAAATCCTTTCTCTTGTTGAGCTGAAACGCTCACAAGGTCTTCAACAAGTTGATATGGGTCCTTTGCGGAAGCGGAAACCATTACCACAGCATTCAAAACTTCATCAATTTTTAGAGGATAGCATCGTCCCGTCTCCAGACGTACAGCTGAATACGCCCCTTCAACTCCAAAAATACACGCACGGATCTCTCTAATACTATCAACCGTTGCTAGGAGCACACCATAATCGACGCTTTTCCCCCCACGTTGTAATGTCGTCATATGTGATGTCCGTAACTTAGCCATTGCAAAAAAGGTTTCTTCTCTGCAATTGCTCAAAGTGCTTTCTCCCATCAAAGGTACGAGCCAAAATGGCTTTCTTCTGTAGAGAGATACGAGCTCACCTTCTAGTACATCCTCATCACAGGGCCAAATAAATGGGATTTCTACACAAGCTGGTATGTTTCTTCCTCCACCGATGTAGAAGTCATTGTCGTCAGCGTCTTTTATCCATTGTCCACTTTCCAGCTGGATTACAAATGAAATTCCAAGAACCGGCTCTGAGGAATAACGGAGGTTGATTTGAGCAGAAAAAAAATAGTCTGACTTGTCGTCGTCAGACACAAAATATACATCTCGAGGTTCTCCGGCCCATTCATTAGCTCTTGATATTGAAACACCGTAGTGAATTCGCAACGGTTTAGGGAATATGGAAGATTTATCCCAGATACGATGTGGTCGAGAAAGAGAAATAGTAAATGATTGCAGTGGAACAGCATCATAAGATGCACCGAGTAGAAATGAAGGAAGGGAGAAACTTTCCACAAGCTTATGACTTTGAACATTTTCTGTGGTCCGAAAGTGATCAGCTACACCGACCACAGCCCGTTTCGTTCCACTGTTATTGTTAGCATCAATGGTTTCCCATTGAACGGAGAAATCCATCTGGAAGATTTACAAGGGGAAACAGTGCACCGACGAAGCTTTCTTCCACGGGGTAGAGTTCTGTTTATATTCCGTGCAACAAATCTGCCTCTATTGTCCAGCTAACACGAATGCGAGCAGATGACGAGATTCATGCGGGGTCGCTCACTCTATTCAAAGTTACCGCCATGCTGTTGATTTTTCTGATCATTTTTTCGTATCGGATTGATTGGATTGGGTATCATCGTGAGATCTTTCATGAGATCGCATCATTCAGCATTTAACTGGTTGTGAACAACTTTATCTTGAAGAGGCAACGGGTTTTTATTATTGTATGCGGCCGTCTTATAAAAGTCGTGCATTGGGACGATGCGTTTATGTGATCATCCAGTTGTTGTCTAATAAATATGCAGTTAGATCATCCACACATTCTAGAGTGCATCACGCAAACTTCCTACCGGAATAGCTAACCGCATAGAAATTACCCCGTCGGCAGCGCCCCGACGATCAGTAGATCCAGGGTATAAGTCGTTTCTAACCGGACGAAACAATGCTTTCACCAGAGCTGCTTGGCCCCCAACTTTCGACGGGTCTACATAAAGCCTCGTGTATATGCACTTGGCGATTCTTTCTACCACACACCGTTGCGGTGCCACACAGACGTTTTGACGTAGACAACATATAACATACGCCTCTGAAGTCTGACAGAGCCAATCTTCGTGGCTTTGCGAGCTGTGTGAAGAAGAATGCGAGACGTCACTATGTGACGGGCAACTAATTGTAGATGTGCACAACTGCTCGTCACTCCCAGAGTACATTTTCTCATCAAGTTTTTGATCCCACTTTTCGTCAGATGTACCTATGTTCCCTTTGTTGCGCTTGTGACTGCGGAAATGAGATACGATGTGCGCGATAAGAAAGACAGCTGCAAGCCAACCGGTGGGTGTGGACGAGTTGCGGCCGGACTGGATGAAGCGTGTCTTTCGTTCACCATCACTGGCATTCATGATTGAAATTTTGCAGTGGACAAACTATTTAAACTATTGGTCTATGTACCGAGCGGGATTTACAAAGGGAAGAGCTCTTTTGGCAGCCATGTGTGTTTGGTTTTGTTTGCTGGGAACGCATGGAAAGAATCTAGCAGACATCCATCGATAATGAGGAACCGTTGAGGATGGCTGAAGGGAAAAATTTTGTCGTCGACTTGGAGATTAATATGCGCGCCGTGCAATTACATGAGATAATTACAATTAACGTGCGACGCGCCGCTGAAGCGACCGCCGCTCCAACACGGGTACAGTGTTGCCGTTACCAGTCTTTCCATTTAATTTTAAGTATATTCTGAGCTAGGGAAAGGTTGGGGAGGTTTAATTGGCTGGCGAGAAGGCGGCTTGACTCTGATTGGCTACATCCACTGGCTCAACTTCAATTGCTTTCAAATCCACAATGTCTTCTGACATTCATCAGCGCAGCGCAGCGCCTGCGTCTCGGTCTGAGAGCAATGTCGCTTGGCCAACTCATTGAAAAAACTCCTACTCCGCCGCCAACATTATTTTCTCTGCTTGCAACGACGCTAAACAATTCTTCCAACTTGACTCGCAACGCTTTACATCTTGTGCCCAATTTTCAGACAGACTTTCCCATACATCAACCATTGCCACACTTCTGTCCAATTGTCCCGCACTCTGAATGACACACTGACAAGCCATGTGCCCGCAGAAGAATCGCCGTTTGTCCCCAGACAACGGTCCCATTGTTTTTCCATCGCCCGCCTCAATGCCGAAAACAGATGAACCTCTCGTTCAACCTGATGACGCCAGCGACATTATCTTAGATCCCTACGGAAATCTATATTGCTTTGTGTGTAAAGTTAGCGTTCCTCGAGGTGGTTCAAACGTTTCACAGCATCTGGGTGGAAAAAAACACGACACCAATAACAAGCGCTTCAAAACTGATGCCGAAAAGGCCCTTTTCCGCACCAAGGTTGTATCCGCAGCACAGCAGCAGCGAGCACAGATCCCAGCGTCCCCTACAGAGGATGCAAACCCAAAGGGCGCTGCTAAAGATGCCACAAAATTGACCAAAGCTAAAACTTCCGATTCCTCCGCAAAATCTAACAAGCACAACAAACCTGTGTCTGTAGACCCTCCAATATCAACTCCGGATGACTCCCCGCCTGAGCCTGATGCTCCTGCTCCCGCGAAAGCCGTGGAAAAGAAAAAAAAGAGTGGCCGCGTATCTGACGCAAAACGTCTTAGATCTATACAAATAGATAAGGCCTCTTTTCTTACTACTCTCCTTGCTGCTGAAAGTGACACTGGCTCTTCGAACGACCACGAAGAGTCCAAGTCCGCCGCATTAGAGAACCCAGAAGAACGTCAGAAACCGTTTGGCCCCCTTTCCTTCAAGGCTCCGGATGGTCCGGATTACTTTTTTGAATCCATGGCAGAAGAGACGGAACCGTCGAAGGATGCTGCCAAGTTGCGTGAAATATTAGGGACTGCTTCCAATCGCAAAAAGAAGAGAGTGGATAACTCGCGCACCGATATGGAACCAGGAGAAACCGTCAGTGACGATGATGCCCTACCTGATGACAACTTTCTTAGTTTGTCAAACAAAAAGTCCAGACAAGATGAGAAGAAACAAATGGTAGCAGCAGAAGAGGAGATGCGACAGGCGCGCAATTCTATCATAATATTGAGGGATGTAAACGGTGAAGAATTACCTCCATGGCTGATCTCCCCAGAAGGGACTGATAATGTTTTGTATAGCAGTGACTCCTCAATTGCCCTGCACTATGAAATCCTGGAGTTTAGCCGATTTGTATCCCCGACTCAAGCAGAATTGGCTTCCCGAAGTGAAATGGTTCTCATGGTGGAATCAATTGTAAAGCAGCTGTGGCCGTCAAGCACTGTTCAAGTGTTCGGTTCGTACGCCACAGAACTGTACTTACCATCCAGCGATATTGACATCTGTGTTACAGACACACCTCTCGATGGGACCTTGGAAGAATTCACGCAGTTAGCAGAAGCGATTCGCAATGTCAGCGGTTTTGCACGCCGCGTCAATGTGATCAAAGCCAAGGTATCACTCGTGAAGATTATTGGTCGCAAAGACGGTATGAACTGTGATATTTCGATCGGGGTGGAAAATGGACCGAGAAACGTGCCGGTCATCAAGCAGTTTGTGAAAGATTACCCTGCTATGAGGCCTTTGTTACTCGTCATCAAATGCTTTTTACAACAGCGAGACCTCAACGAAGTATTCAGTGGTGGATTGGGGTCGTACACGATTTTACTGTTGGTCGTTTCTCATCTACAGATGCTTCGATACAATTTCCCAACTTCCAAGGCAAACCTCGGCGCAGTTCTGCAGCAGTTTTTTCAGTTTTACGGGCGCACATTTAATATTTGCACTACCGGCATCCGGGTGAAAGACAAAGGGTCGTACTTTGACAAGTTTGAGAAATATCAGACAACACCGAGTGATATAATCCGATACTGCGTGGAGGATCCAAATGACGAGACAAACGAGCTTGGCAGAAATGGTTATGGCGCATTGCGGGTGCGAAAGGCGTTTTATAATGCATCGATGACTCTTATGAACTGGCGTCGTGACGACTCCACTGGGAGCCCCACCCCGCTGGGCTCTATCGTTCGAAGCGACGATTTGTTGCTGATGAGAAGGTCGAGTGTGCTATCAGACTGTGAACGAAAAGGAAATCGAACGGTGCGGCGCTCACTGAAAGCAGAAAAATGGAAACCGGTTGGAGCTACATTGAACATAGCGGAAGGGAATGGTTTTGATAAAACGAGTCGCAGACAGAACAAACACGGAAAAGGGGAATATTCGGAGAGAATACGAGATCCTCGTCTTGTGAAACGACGTCGAAGTGACGCACGTGGAGACGGGGACCAATCTGCAATGAGTGTAGACGGTGGATATAATGGGAGGACAGTCGTGAATGGAACGTACAATGTAGCACAAAATCAAGGCAACTATGATCCTATAATGTTTTATGGGCAAGGCCAGGCTACGTACACTGGACAAGGGTATCCGGCGTCGACACCTGGTTATGAGTACCCAGTTGGGATGGCCGGAGCGATGTATGCAAACACGTATTCACAACAGCAAATTGGTGGACAGGGTACGCAGGGGCCGGGAAATTACAATTATGGGTCGGAGGGGGAGCAGCGACGGCGACGTCCGAAGAGAAGGTTTCAAAGACGGGGCGGGTCACGAGGACGATAAGCGGGCGATGTGCGAATCAGTCATCCCTGCCGGTGAGTTCGCCCAACAATTGATGTTTTTCTCTAAACTTGATGGGCACGTAGTGGTTCAAATAGTCAACGGCCTGTTGTGGGGTGTCTGCAAATTTAATACAATGAGTAAGCATTTCAGGAATGGCAAACTTGCCTTGCACCATTAGCTCGAAAAAGGATCGCAACGGATCGTAGAAGCCGTTGGTATTGAGCAAAACGATAGGCTTGTTATGAAAATCGAGCTGACGCCAGGAAATAATCTCGGCTAGCTCCTCGAGGGTTCCCAAGCCGCCAGGCAGAGAGATAAAGGCATCTGCGGGGTCAAAAAGGCCCTTTTTGCGCTCGGCCATGTCGGAGACAATTTTTACATTTCGCGCACGATGATGCATGCGTGTGACAAAGATATCGAGAAGAACGACGTCAACAATGCCGCCGGCAGCGAGGGCACCGTCAGTCGCGGCGCCCATCAAGCCCTGTCCGGCGCCGCCGTTGAGCTGTATCCATCCATTGTTAGCCAGCAACTAGGAAAGGCAGGGTCAGTAGGGACGAAAGCGACGGCAAGCAGACGAGCGGATTGGACGCGATACACGTACCTCGCCGAGCTGATAGGCGTGGCGTGTGTAGCTGTCGTCGAGCTGCGTGCTGGAAGCGCCATACACGGTCACAGTTTTGGTGCGTGTCATAGCGGTAAGGTCAGAGTGCTACAACGCGTCGCGTCGGGGTGGCTGGCTGGCTGGCTGGCTGGCTGGTAGAGCAAGGACGATGCGCGGCGGCATGATGAGAAGGGCGGTACACGAAACGATTGGTGTTGCTGGCGGCCAGCTGAGCTGCAAATGTGCTGTTTGTCGCTGATATGGGAGTGTATTGGATGGCTAGTGTAAAAGGGACACGTGTGGGGGTGTTGAGATCATGAATGTGAGATGCAATTTTGTAAGAAATGTAGATGGAGCGGAGTCGTGGATCGGTGAGACCTGGACGCTCTTACATGCATGGTTACATCGCTCGGCGCGGACGGATTTGTCACGACGGTGGTGGCGCGGTAGAAAAGATTGCAAATGGATGGACCGAGGTGGCCCGCAAAGCTGCGGAAAAACCCTTGTAACATACACGTGACCTGCGCGCAAACGCATGATGTTTGTAACGAATGGGACATGATAACCATGAGGTGCGCGCGCTCGTGTCGTGAGGAGCAGAGTGTGTGCCTCTCATTAATCACCCACTTTTCTCCCGGTGGACGGACAAACAATATTGACCAATCTACTCGTTTCTGCTGCAACTGTCATCGATAAACGAATGGACTCACTGTGTCAAATTGTTCCGCATCACGCAAACACGCTACGCCCGTTGGTCGCTTTGTCGTCGCGCTGCGCTGCGCTGCAAACGTACGCGTTGCACGCCGCCGCGAGCGCCACCGTCACACCCGCGATGCAACGGCCGTTCAGTGCGTGCATCCGCATATATCACTATATATTGAAAGGTGACGTTGCGATATCGACGTTAGCTCACATTGTTCCCTCTAGCGGCGCAACGAATCAATCGCAATGCGTAAATTTGACCGTCACTGAGTAGACATGCTTTCGCTGCATACTTGCACAACGTGCAACCAACTGTATGCACGCGCACACACAACGCCATTCAACGCTGATTGTCCGTTCATGCTTGCAGTGCCGCGAGCATGCGTTGGACGACATGTCAATGTTGCACACGCCGCTACCTATGGCTCTGCGTCACGCAAAGATGCGCGGAAGAGCATTTGTCGCACAGACACGACACGCCTGCACCTTGTATCAGAAGCGAGTGAGCGAGCGCACGGGCATGCAGCGCGGCGTAGCGCAGCACCGCCGCAGCGTGTATGGGCGGGTTATCGATCATGTGTGTGTGTGTGTCCAACGCATGTCACGGACGGGCGACTTTTGACAAACTGTAACCGCAATTGGTCGCCTCCTAATTATAGCCGCGAAACATATCGGTTGCGCGGCGCGGGTGACATTGATCTACGGAAAAGATAGGCGCACTTTATGAAGGTAAGACACTTGCTTTTTCAAGCTGCGCGCGCTCGCACATTGCCACAGGCGGCATGGAAGCAATCCTGTCGTGCTGCGCATGGCATGGAATCGTAAGCGAGTTGATTCAAAGGCGATGCGATGCGCACACTCATGGCAAATGGAACGTGACATGACGTGCAAGCGAAATTGGCACAAAAACTCGAGTGCTATCACAGTCCGTTACCGTCGCTGAGGGTCGTTTGCGCGCGGAAAGCTGCTGCGCAGTTGCACTATGAGCACTGCTGTACCACATCTTTTGCTACTGTAGTACCTGCAACTGACCATGCGTTTCTACTCGCTGCCGGCCGTTCCATACCGGTTTACAGTGGCCCATAGTTGCGCTCTCATAGCGCAATTCAATTCCATTCCCATAAAGCAGCGCACATTGTCCACACAAGCGCAGTTCCACGCCATAGTCCACAGCTGTGGAAATGCGCAACAGACAGCGTGCGCCCGCTTCGCTTCGCTGCGCCCCATGCATTGTTGATCCGCCCGTCCAACGCGACCCGTCGCACTGCACCCAATACATTGCACTGCACTGCACTGCACCACCGATATTTATCATGCTTATATTCGTCATATCCTACTGACGTCATTATTTTCAACGTCATGCCTGCCGCCTCGCACGCACACTCTATTGGCCGCTCTCGCCCTGCCCGTGTATATCGGCCTTGATGAAACTTATACAAGTGGCGCACATCCGCATCTCACCATCATCCTGCCGTGAGTGTCGTGCACTACACGCTACTGTACTGCACTGCACTGCACTGCTCTACATAGCTCGCTCCGTCGTGCAGTTTGTCCGCGTACAACTTGCACCGTCTCTAACCCCTTTGTATAATTCCATTGGGATTGCAGATGCACATACTTTTTATCGCACACACCGTCTGACACAGGGAACAATATAGACCACAGCTGCCTGCCTGCCAGCCAGCCTGCCACTGTTCACTTGAGTTTTGCTCAGCGATGCAATACATTGCATAGCATGCCGTGCCGTGCCGTGCCGTGCCATGCCATGCCATGCCATGCCATCGTAACTGATGCTTGCTTGCTTGCTCGCTGCCTCCGTCTATACTTTATTCCAGACACCCATTGCATCATTGCTATGATGCACCACTATATGGCACTGTAGTACTATATGCGCGCAGTGCACGGCGACCACCACAGCAACCTGGAAGCAGTACGACGGTGCGCGCCCTGCACCGCTGTTTGTCCTTGACCGTGCATCAAAGCGATCAACACAGCGCAATCATGTTTGCGAGACGAGTTGACAAGCGTAACCAATCCTCAGCAATATGTTGCGTAACCAGACAAGAGGACCATCGGCCGACACTTACCAAAATTGTACACGTCTAAACGTGTTCAACACACGCTGCCGCTCGGCGGGCGTGATTCTTGTCAGTCCAATACAGTACAGCAACTAGCGACGCTGATTGGCTGAATCATCGACGTAATCCATGATGCTTGCGCACGTGCTATGAAACGTTGCCCGGTTTCCTGTTCATTTCAGCTTTCCCAATCAACATGCTTTTCCCCCCCGATTCTGCCCTTCATTCTTCTTCACCTCGGTTGCCCAAATCTATTTTTGCTCCACTCCCGAGACCGATGTGATGATCTCGCTGCCCTACCCTGCCCTGTCTTGCCCGACGCTGCCGCCCTGTGCAGTCTCGCTCGCTAATCCATCTGTCCCCCATCGCAGTGCTGCGCAACGCTCGCGACCGTGTTGCACTACATGCCATCGGACCGCAGCGCACATAGCTCTTGGCCCCGGTGGGGACCTGTGCCCATTGCGCCACATGCCTCGCTCGCGCGTGCAATTGTCATGTCGACGTTTCTCTCGAGACGCGTCGATGCATCTAACTTATTCTCTCCCATGTTCAACTAGTAACCGCTTTACTTTTTCGCCGACCACACGTTTGTCGAGACGGATAAAAATAACATGAGCGCAAGCGCAGTTGCTTTTGAAACGTTTTGCAAGTGTCGAGATTACAGTGGCTCTATGAAGTGGGTGCGCTCATCTTAAAATAGCCCTTTTTTCATCACTATTTAGCTGCGTCGACTTGATAGGGTCACGTTGACTGGAAGCAAGCAATACGATTCTTCTTTTCTAACATACAATTACAGCTGTGAGCTACTGGACATAACTGTTGCAATATGCGCACGCCGTTACTAGACTAGTACGCTATGGCACATAATATCCAATATGAGTAATATACGTATTGTGTACAATGTTACGTATTTCATCATTACAACTTTCCTTCCTTGCGCGCGCGCCAAATTTAGCCAAAATGCGCAAAAAAAACTCAAAAACACTAGCTCGATCCCATCCACACCTGCTCATGAATTCACTCACGTGCCACTACACGCCGCCGTATATGACACAGACGCCCATTTTCTACCCTTGAATACGCTCGCCAACGCCGCGCACGGCCACACAGTACAGCGCTTTCCATCCAAGCCGCTGTAATCCCGGTTTCAGTCGACGCTGTTACACCGGCCGGCGCGCTGTGTGTGTGTGTGTGCGCGCGCGCGTGACCGACGCGCTTGCGATCAATTCAGCATGTATTGAAACTCGCACCGGTTACCCTGAATTAATTGCGCAGCCCGCGAGGACGGCACGACACTGCCTAATGTTTGCGTCGCGTCTCGTCTCGTCGTCGCGCTGCGTGGCTCGCTCTCATTGTCGGACGCGAAGCACTTGCAATGAGCCGCGTATGAACGCATCTCGAGTTTGTGCGCGTGTGTGACAGTCGCTGTCGTGGACCGCGTGTATGCGCGACGTCGCCATGGCACATGTGTGCGCCGCGCCGCGCCGCGATTGAGGAGGGCGACTGCATTTTAGTGCGCTCGAGGCGATGCGGTGCAGCGCGGCTCGTGGGTGGTGGCGACGACGACGACGACGCACAAGTGATAGGGTCGGTCGCGTAGATGGACAAACTCTGTGAGATGACGCAATGTTGATTTGGTTTCTGATGGAGACACGCTTTCCCAGCACCCGAGTGATGAGACCGCGAGGGTCGACGACGATGGTGGTTGGGTGAAGAGCGTGATGTGCACTCGGATATAGATTGAGCGATGGTTGCAGGAGACATGCACGGTACTGTAGAGAGGCGGGAAGAGGTTGGGTCATACAATGGTGCAATTCACGTCAAGGAATGGTGCTGACACTTGGGAATTGGGAGATGACGTCAGGGCTGAAATGTTCAAGGTGGCGAGAGTTTGCTGAGCGTTCCCCGTTCTCAAGTTGCGTCGATGATCGAAATAGGACGCGATATACGATGCGTACGGTGGTTGGCAAACGAGAGCCAACGCTCGGTGCGAACAAAACTGAGAGTGCCATGTCATCGATTGAATAATAATCACTAAATAAAATTCAGTGCGACGCACCGTGATGACATCATGGCCCTATAGAGATGCCCACGTTTTACATCGGCGCGCGGGTAGTCTCTTGTGCTGCATCGAAACATGCGTAAATGTAATTTTGTTACCTAATTTTACCAACGGCTTGATTCCCGCCTCTTTCAGCGCGCCTAGAGTCGTCATACGCATTGTCCCACGACGGACGATCCATTCGGGCACATCTATCACTTGTGCTGCACCGCCTTGAAATTTGACCATTTCGTGGGGACGCTACGGTACAATTTTACTTCAAGCCGCCGAAACGAAACGCAATCCAATCCAATCCAATGCAGCACAGTTGTCCGCAAATTCAAATGCGCCCATTGTCACGCTCGCTCCCATTATGTTTAGCCGCCCAACCCAGCCCAGCCCAGCCCAATCCAGTCCAGTCCAGTGCGTCGACGACCCATCGCATCATCACTTACTGCGGCCCGGCACGGCCCAACGCAGCTCGGCCCATCGTCTAGTGCACACGCACGAGGCCAACACTTTACCTGAGATTAGACTTGCTGTATATTATGGTGCGTACGGCCACGATGCCTGAAATTTGTGCGCAATGCAAGCAAAGCGTGGCGGCACCGGGTGCGCGACCAAATTACGCCACAATGATTTAACATTGTGGGAAAGAAGTAGGCGCGCGCGCGCGCGCACGAGCGCTTTGGAGGAGCTGATCTTACATCACGCAGCTCGTGGGTGCAGCGCGGCTGGTTGGGCGCATGTATGCAATGTCAATTGCGGACAGGGTGAGGCAAAATATAGAGCACCAAGCAATTGATTCAGCTATAGTGCCTGCATTGCATTGTGTCAATAGTCTCAAGTGCCAGTTGCGTGCACTGGGAGGTGGATCGGTGTGTGCGCGCGCGCACAGTTGGATTGAGTAATAAGGATGTGAATTATAGAGAGGACAGTCTGTCTAGAAAAAGTGTTTTCCCGCCGTTGGATTAATCATGTTGTGGCATGTGATGGGTGTGGTCCATTGCAGTGCAATCCTGTCCTGTCCACTCGCTGCAAGGGTGGCTTGCGTGCAAGATTTAATTGATAGAGGAGACAGCACGATGATGACTCGGATAGCGGTGCGCCGTTCAGTTGTGTTGCGTTGCGTCTGGTCGCAACAAGGCGCCTAACATTGTGCAGCAACTTAGTAATTAAATTGATATAACATGACGTCTTGAAAGTATAATTAATTGCAGCGTGGCCTCGTCTCGTCTGGTCTAAATCAAAAGTTGTAAAGCGTGCTGCAATGCAGCGCGCAATTACTGTGCACAATTATACTTTACACAGCAAAGGAGGCGGCGGTGTATCATACGAGCGGTGGGTGGGCGGCGAGCGTCGGCGCGGCGGGGCGGGACCACGGAGTGAAACACGCGTCAAATTATGATATAAGCGGAGCGGAGCGGACCAGAAAAGCAACTCTCAAGCTCCTTACGTCACCTGCATCATGGTCCAATGCTGTCATCGGGCTGTGACGTGTTCGCATGCGCCAGCTGCGCGCATCGATTGGTTGTGCGAGGCTCTCGGATTTGAAATGAAATTGCGGCGCAATGCGGGGCAGTATCACTGTGCGCGAGTGCTGGTCCGCTCTTCGGTCCATGATGCCGTCCGGTCCCTCGGTTGTCCAATGGTTGCTCGCTCTATGTCTGACATGTCAGAGACGATTCATTCAAGGTCAGCCGTATCTATACACAGTACTGTACGGCAGGACATGCCACGCTGACGTAAATATGTTGTCACGTGAATTATTTCATTCCATCCCCTCAAGCGGTCGACGACTTGAACTGACAGTACAAGTAACACGCTATGCTTGCATTCCCTTACCCGTCCTATTTTAATGCCATAGTCGATTGGTGTGCAATGCATTGACAGTTCATGGATCCATTCATTTTGGCTGTCTTTCGCAAGCGTCGCCCATGAATCAGTGGGCCATGAATAAACTGCCTTGCGTTTGGACGGGGCGCAGCATTGCGCTTTGCTGGGTGGAGAGGTAGTGGTAATGGAGTGAGTTGTTGCGATGCAAGTGTGTGTGTGCGCGCGCGCGCGCGCTGACGTCGGTCGGTGGCCTAGTCTAGTCGAATTGATACAGCGACATGAATCAAGGCGGGCGGGCGGACAGGTAGACAGACGCTTCCAACATTGTGAGTACATGGATAGCGCACGGCACGGCAGGGCACGGCACGGCACCGCACGCGCGGCGCTTGCACCAGCTGTGGTCGCTTCCCGCCGGTCACGCACGCGTGATACACGCAGGATGGGGTGACGGAGTGACATCACGCGGTGGTGGGGTGACAATTGCAAATGGTTAGCGTGACGGTCACGTTTTCATTCGAATATGTTTCTCCTTTGTCACTATGGGCAACAACATTGAAGGTCGTTGCAACTACATCATTTGTGGCATACGCTTTGAGACGGGCTCATATCATGGTGGATTATGAAAAAACGCGCCGTGGCTTGAGTGCCACCAGTTGCGGCAGAGCCAACGCTGCCCCAGCTCCAATGCCGGCCAGAACAGGCCAAACCGAGCCGAGCGTCATCGTCGCTGCGAGCAGCCAGCCATTCCAGAACTGACCAGACCAAACAACACCAGAGGAGCACAGACAGACAGACAGACAGACAGACGAGCACACAAAACAATCGAATCGCATTGCAGTAGTGTACCAACAAATTTAGATATCTGCACATATCAATCAAAGCGCCGATTCTCGCTCTCCCATTATTTCCCTCCCACACAAATCACAATATATAAAGCTACCTGTCCGCCCTACCCGCCCACTGCCACACTCCATCGCAGCTATCGCACCGCCTGATTTTTTTCCTTCCATCCATCTATCTATCCATCCATCCATCCATCCATCCATCCCTCCCACTCCGCTGCACCGATAACCAAACTCTTCGCAATCTTCAACACACTACGCAATGGCCGCCGCCGATCCAATTGCAATGTTCAACATCAACCAAGACCTCAACACCAACGACAACTGGGATGCCAATGTATCCATACCGCTTCCGGGACCAATCTCCATCCCGGACAGCAGCAACATTCTCGCCGAACTCTCGATGTACACATCCGCGATGAGCACCCCGCTGCCATCGACAGAAACCAACAACAACAACACCGATGACACCGACAGCGCACTCTTCCGCAATGGTCCCAACAAGACACCGCGCGCCAAGAGACGCGCCCCGCCCGTCTCCACACCCGCTCCCAAGCCGTCCAAGATGAGCAAGGTCGAGCACATGTTTGTCACCGAGCCCGTCACCCCCAACGGTCGCGCCAAGAGCGCGCCGTTCGGCGTCACCAAGATTGCCGTCGCCGCTCCCATGTCGCCCACGTGCCAATCGCTCTGCACAGACGAGGGCGACGACGTGCTGTCCATGCCGTCGACGCCGGTGCCCGGCGAAGCGTGCAGTCTGCCCATGCCCAGTAAGGAGAATGCGGCGCGACGACGCGCGCTGCGCAGGGCCGCGCTCAAGAGAAATCGTAGTCGCAAGGAGGATGGCGTCTGTAGTGGCGGAGCGGTCAAGTCGGAATGCACCACCAAATCGGAGACGGAAGTCACGTCGACTGGCGAGCCGCTCGATAAAAAGGCGGCTCGCGCGATTCGTAATCGCGAAGCGGCTATGAAGAGCCGTGTGGAAGCTAAGGAAAAGATGCGAAAGTTGCAGGATGAGAATGATAAGCTAGCGGTCAAAGTCAAGTTTCTATCGGACGAAAATGCCGCTCTTACTACGCAACTGAAGAGTTTATTGCAGCACACGCTCGGCGTGCAAGTGGCTCAGGGACAGGACGTCAAGGAAGTTTTCAATACGTTTGCTCGCATGACCAGTCGGCCTTCTGCATCGAGCTAAGCAGATGCTATTGTCTGTACATACATTGTGTGAATAGATGGGCGGCGCGTTGACTGGAATACAAGTCGTTTGTTGTTGTTGAACCTGTTGTACATAGAATGGGAATAGTGAATGCATAAAAGGGAAGACGAGTATGTTTTTGATGTTTTTACTGCTTTCCGAGATAAAAATAGTAGGGAAATATTTTTGTGAAAAGCATCATCTTACGTATTGTATTCTCGACAATTCAGTCGCCGCTCCGAGTGCGATATGCTGCTTGCGCTGCGGCGCCGACGATGTGCCGAGACGAGTCGATCACATGTCACGTATGATTGCATGCAGTACTGTACGGAAACGTTTTACTGTAAAGGCAACAAGAGTGCGCGCGCGCGCACAACACCAAGTTCAACAAGTTGCAGCTCGCGCCCGACGTTGACACTCGGTCGGCAGCAACTCGTGTTGCATTCGTTCACTCACTCACTCACTCACACAATGCTTGCAGCGCATGCGTCAAGTCGCGCAGCACACCAAAATGTCGTCTATTGGCTGAACGCCATACTGAAAACCATGCCATGCAACTCGCACAATGCTTGATCGCTGCCCATTGCCTTCCGCGTGCGCTATGAACCGTGGCACGTGCTCACGTGCACGCTCGCAAACTCACCCGACTGTGTGCGCCCATCCGCAGTAGCGAGCTACAGCTGCGCCAACAGCGCAGCCACGCTCGCTCGCTCGCTCGCTTGCTCGCCCGCCCGCCCGCCGCTCGCTCCCATTCTTCACTGCCATGCGTAGTTGCAAGCGCTCTCGAGTGTCGCCCTCTTTCGCCACCCGCTACCGGTACTGACACGGTTCGTTCACGTGCCGCGTTTGTCCAAATCCAACCATTCCGTCCCACTCGGCGCAGTCCATTCCACCGCATGCAGCCACCCGCCCATCCTATCCACACACACCCGCCAGTCCACCGCCACTGCGTTACACACATGTCCGTCTCTACATGCTGACTCAGCGCTGTCGTCATGCGCCTGCCCGCCCGCGCCACCGCCTGCTCTCGGCCCTCACGTCACTCTCATTGTCGCACTCCCTGATCGAATGCACGCCCTCGTCCCCCCACCCGCCCGCCCGTGCGCTGCACGAGACCAACCCCCAGTTACACTTCTATACTCGTGCCATCGTGTCCTGCGCACATGCTCCGTTCCACAGCCTCACTAGCTGTCTCAATCTCAATTGCTGCCCGTTACATATCCGACATCCTGCACGCTAATCGTCTATCCCCTATCCACCGTTGCTTTCCGCTTTATGCTATTCTTGTCCTAATTTGGTCGTTCCGCCACCCTTTTTTCTCATTGTTTGCTTCTAACGCAATCGTCGTCTGCCGCCGTACGCGCACCCCCATCCCGCCCAATGGAACGCACCTCCCTTTTTCGACATCTTTCCTCCCCAGTGTAACCAACTCGACATTGCAATTCCACACAGTGTTACTGCGCGTGTCCAGCATGCTCCTGCGCACAACAAACGCGCGATTTCAAAGTCACCCTGCAATGCCATCCCTTCTCTTTGCCACATGTCACCCGCTCTCTCGCCCCAACATTGCGCAGCACTTTCAATGCAGCACAGTGTGCATCTTTGTTGGCGTTACATATGCGCCTAGTTATTGCATCGCTGCTTCTCTCACATCATCATCTAACCGTCTGTAACGCACCAACATGCCACCGCATGTCGCTCACAGTCACATATGTATTTCGTAGCACGCTTGTTGCCACACGGCACACTCTCATTCACCACAGCGCCAACTCTACACACACTAACACTGTAACCAAGACAAGATATCGCTGCCATTTCATTACACATCTACTTTTTGTTTCTGCTGCTGTTGTGGCCTTGTGTTTGAAACTTGCTTGCAGGTCCTTTCCAACAGCTCAGTGTCGTAACCATTGCAGATGCGTCGCTGTCCGAATCACCCGGAGAGCGTGAATCAAATGGTTGGTGTGGACTAATTTAGTTGCGCTCGTTGTGAATCAATCGGCAGTGCGTGCATGTGTATTCGTGCGTGCGTGTGCGCGCTTACTAGATGCGATGCAACGCAATGCTCACGTACACTGTATACTACTGACTTGTACAAATATAGCTTTGTATGAGAAGCGTCGGTATGTATCCGACACCTTACCATTGCCTCACGCTGTAAAGCTTCTTTCCCAGTAGCAAGTTGTATCGCATTGCACCATGACGCAGGGCAGGCTGCGAGTGAAAGTAACGAGTAACCAAACTTTTCGCTCATCATTCACCACACGCTGTCGTCGTTAAAGTCATAACCATATCCACATCCTCTTCTGGAAACTCTTGGAAGACAGACGAGCCCAGTCCACCACTGGTGCTTGTAGATGAAGCGTTGTATTATCCTGGTCGTGTAGATAGTAAGGCATAGATGGTATAGTGTGCAACACTAGGGAACAACGCTGTGCAGGAAAACATGTTTGTTCCGCGTAAATCGTCATATGTTCCATTTCGACAATTTTGACAACCCACATGCATCAACCTGAATATCAAGACTCTGGACTGGCATAAACAAGTATCTGGATACGCTAGAGCGGTGGCAGGGACGCAAGACCTGGTCCAAGTGTTTGTACAAGGCACGTTGACACACTAAATTTACTTGATTGGCACGCGAGTGCAACGACTGGCTCGCTGTCCAGGGATGGGCGACTGCTTCAGCGCAAGTTGCAATATATCTCAAGAGGCCGTTCAAGTATAATCATTGCAACGTTATCCAGCTCACGGTCTCAGTTGGTCAGGTCATGGATCACAGGGCGTGGTGAAAACCCTCTCTGTTTACATTGTCTCAATAGCGAGGTCGACGATATTGCGACCTCGTTACTGGGACGGATTGGCACAGCGCAACAGCATACGTGGTCATAAATCACTGTCGAGGCGGTTGATCAACTACACTCACTAAGGTGGTATCTGGGTGTGCGGCTGAAAGCACTTGTTTGTGCACCACACAGCCATCATTAGCGGATATATAACAAAACCATATTAAAACACCGTCGATGACAGCTGCAGCGCAGCAAGAGGTCAGCCATCTTGCACAAGAGCCGCAATATCCAACTGTAGTGCATGCCTCACACTAGCGTAACATGTTGGCTTGTAGAAAAACAATATTGCACCACACAGTGTGTGCGGTTAGTCACATGGCAGCGGCAGCAGTGCAATGAAAGGGAGGAGTATCGAGAGGCAGCGGATGGGTGGATGGGCCAAGCCAAGCCAGGCCGGGCCATGCTATGCCATGCCATGCCATGCCATACCAAACCGGAGCGCAGCCAACTAATGTGTGTGTGTGTGAATGAGCGAGCGAGCGAGTAGTCGAGCGATTCCATAGGGGGCGGCGTCACGCACACAAGTAGCAAATGATGATGAGTATCGCAATCGGACAGTGGCGGACGCTCTACTTGTGTCACGGTTGTAGAGCACACACAGGGTGCACTCCACTCGTCACGTGATTGTCTGATCAACAGAAGCAACTAATTCTGGACATGACGGTTACACACACCTTCACGGTGATGCGATGTGTGCGCGATCGTAACAGCACTAACGGTTGGATGCTGCAGATGCTTCCATGACGCGACGAGCGTGAGATCGGTGTCGAACGCACGAATGCTCTCGTGTTTCGATATGTATCGCTGCCCAACGGCATGGACTGGCATCGACATGCGATTGACTGGACGTTAATCGAGTGATATTGAGATTGCAGCAAATTTACGAAAAATGCAAACATGTTTCTCCAGCTCATGTCGTGCGCTCGGCTCTGCTATGCGCCGCTGCAGTCGGGCGGCGCTGTAGGGTAGCGCAGGGTAGTGTAGCGTAGGTCAGGACAGCGTCGAGCTGAACCGAGTGCAGTTGCACTCTCTGCGCAACTCACGGGTATTGGAGTTTGAACATATACGAGTGCAGTGATTCGCGCAACGTTGAGTTTGTACGTGTGGAAGCTGCGGCTGGACGTCGAATTGGCGCAGCTCAAGGCGTGTGCTGTCTGCGATAGCAGCTGCGTGCGCAGTGCAGGTGCGAGTGCTCCATTGGTTGTCGAGCACGCATATTGCAATTGTTTGTGCGGCGCAGTGTACATGCTTGTTGGCAGCGCGCTGGATGGTGTGGCGATCACAATTCGAATTCAGATATCTGAAGAGAGATTTGCGTGACTTTGTACATGGTATATTGCGCAGCGCGGTGCGGTGCGGCGCTACGGTGGGCTGCGGTACGGGGCGGGGGCGGCGCTCATCTTCTCTAAACAGTGATCGTCGTTGCCAAGAGGCGGAGTGAATGCATGAATGCCGCTGTTTCAATGGGCGTGCTCGCAACGACGGCGGCTGACACGTGGTTGCTAGATAAGTGGGATTGATTGGAGATGCGAAGCTAGGTTTGAAGGATAGTGTCGCTTGGCGCAGCGATAAGAGTACACGAAATGTTTGTGTTATCAGGTTAGCAGCGGTGTATCTAGTCTAGCGAGAATCGATAATGGATCACCGAGTGTGACTGACTGCAAGATGTGATTGGGCAGCGGCGAGGTGTGTGTGAAGGGTAGTAAGAAACAGCGAGGTGGGTGTGTGGAAGGTGCGAATGGCGTCAAGGGATTGGCACGAGGGAGTTGAGCTCATCTGCGGACAGGGTATGGATGGCATCGTATGCCCGTTGGGACAGCCCGGGCGGAAGTGATCATGGGGAGCTCGTTTATGTATGTGTGCGGCGGTTGGGATTGGATTGGGCGCGACTGGACGACGAATGTGGTCGAAGAATGGGCGCGGCGACTATGGTCAACCTAAGTGGACCAACGCGGTGCGAGTCGAACTAGTTGATGCATGAGGGATGTCAAGGCAAGGGGGCATTGAGACGGGCGAAAGGGTGCGTGTGACGCGAGTGGAAGGGGGTGAAGGAATGCATGAATTGAGTGTGTGGGCGGACGAGGATTTGGCAAAACCTAATATGGCAGTATATTGCGTGTGCGATGGGCGCGTTCCAGCGTTACGGCGCATACATCATCGGTGCTGATGGCTACGTCACAGACGGTGGAATCAGCGCTGTAATCGGCGCCAGCGGCATGTAATGGCTGCATACGCGACAGCTCAGGTTGTATAATTGTGGCGCGACAGCAGCGGCGCGGTGGGCAGCGAGTGCAGCATTTGCAAAATTGGCTTGCGATGAGCCGCCATTGCGATGCTGTGCGCTGGGCTGCGATGGGAAGCGGTGCAATGCAAAGCGATACGATACGATGCAATGCGATGCAATATAATGCAATACAATGCAATGGCATGTCCGGTAACGGGTGTAGATTCGAATGTCGTCGTTGTCGCCGTCGTCATCATGCGTGCCAATCGTGCTATGTCACGATCGATCGGGGAGTGAATTGCTCGCTGCATCTGGATGGTTGCTTGCAAGAGTGTGTGCAAATTGCGTCAAACATTGTCACATCACACGGGCGACAATCGAGCGTCAACATGACAACGACTTGCATCGATGGCGGCATGACACGAGCGAGCACTGAATTGAGGTCGGGGCGGGCGTTACCCGCGCGTGCAAGTCGCACACGACATGACGTAGCGGTGGTTGTGCTGCGGAGCGCAGTGACAGAGACTGCACGAAATCGTAGAGGCAATTAGGGATGTGAGACGGGTTGCACCTTGCATTGACAACCCAACGTGCCATACATCGCGTCCCGATCGGGTGCATTGCGCACTTACACGGTCCGCTTACCGCCGGAAAACATGCACGTGATGCCAACTCACCATCGGTCGCTTCTTACACCAATTGCGTCAATTCCTCAACGCGGTTCGTACGCGCCGTGCTCGCCGCTTTTGCTTTGCGGAGGCGCTTTTCCCACGTCACGCTGCTAACATGTCTGCTTGTAGTGGTCGCCTGTCTAGGGTATCAACTCGTCGCGGTGCTCGACAGTAGCCGCGTGCCGGACGCTTTCCGCCTTTGCCACCCCATCGTGTCTTGGTCTATTCCGTCTTGAACACTCGTCGACTCTGGTCACGCGCCCTCCTGCAACAAAACTCGCTCTAGTGATGTTCCCAATTGATACAGTACATGTCTTCTTGCTGACTATCCGATAACATTTCCTCCATTGAAGCAACAAACTTTATTTAGACCACATATACAAAATGCTTCAACACAAAACCGCCAAAATCCATCCAGTTTCCAAACTTTCCATCCAACAATTCACAAATTTTCCCCAACCAATCCACCCACCACATCCAGCAATGACACCCACCCTACAGTATGCTCCATTCACCGTTCATCCACCGACGGGCGTCGCAACCCACCCCACCCCACCACCACCACCACCACCGACAACAACCGCGTCCAAAATGTCGCCACCAACCCGCCATCTAGCCAACCCAACGCTGCGACGCGCGATCACACAAGCACTCCAACGTCTCTCAACGCGGCCATCCCCATCCACACGCGCCTACGCGTCACTCCAGCCCGAACGCCGCACCAGCACCCGCCCTGGCTCTGACCCCAACCCCGACACCGACACGGACCCGGCAGCCAAGCCCGACGCGTCGGGGGTCGAAACAGCGCCGTCCGCAGATGCCACGGCACCAGACGCGTCGGAAAAGCCCGGCGCAATAGGCGGCTTCATGCGCGGCCTTATGGGCGGCCAATCCGTCGCCATGGAGGACGCCTTCATCGCCGAGGCCAAACAACAGGGTGTGCCGCTTCCGCCGCCACCACCCGCAGATCTCGTGCCCGTGAAGCGTCGCAAGCGTCGCGAACAGCACGCCCAATCGCACTCGATTCGCGACCGTATCTTTGCGCGCTTCGCCGGCTCCGCCTTCATGCAGGGCGCCGTCAATGCCAAGGAGCGCATCGCGGAGACCATTGACGAGTCGGATAACCCCGTCGTGAACATGTTTCGTAACATTTACGATCGGCTGTTTGCGGAGAATGAAATGGCGATGGTTGTGCGCGAGATTCGTGAGGAGGACCCTGCGTTTCGTATATCCCAGTTTCTTGCCCTGGTGGAACAACAGCTCATCCCGACCATTCTCGACGCGTATTTGTCCGGAGATCGGGACGCGCTGCAGAGAGAGTGCACGCAGGACGCGTACGCGATGCTTAATGCGTCGATTCGAGAGCGCGATGCGGAGGGGATTGTTATGGACACCAATATTTTGGATGTCAGTGATGTGGAGCTGATGGCGGGTCGCGTGCTGGAGGACGCTCCCGTGTTGATTGTTAGCTTTAATACGCAGCAGATTAACTGTTTGAGAGATAGGGCAGGTAAGGTTGTCGAGGGGAGTGAGGACGATATTCGCGCCGTGTATTATGCCTGGGCGTTTGTGAAACAAGTCGAATTTGAGGATGTGCATCCGACCGGCGGTGCGTTGAATGATGGCGAGAGTGGCCAACAGCAGAGCAAGGACGCTGGTGTGAAGCAATGGAAATTGATGGAAATGGTCATTCGAGGCGCTCATAGTACCATTTAAATGGTTGTTGCGCAGTTTTGTATACACAAGTGATATACGGTGTCTATCATGACATTTGTTTAGATATTTTACATGTGTTTGCCAGTGCCAATTGTAGATACATCTATCGGCCTCCGATAACATCGACATCCATAATATCACTATCTGAATCCTCCTCTTCGATACCACTCGCAGCAGCTGTCTGCGTCGCACCAAAGTTCTTCTGTCCGAGCGCCTTGTCAAGCCCGACCAGAACCGTGTCACATTTCGTCATCAGAACATCAAGCGCTTCCTTGACAATACTACTCGCCGGCATGCCACCCGCGCTCTCGACATTAAAGATAAAATGGTCGCGCTTCCTCGTCAATTCCACCTTTTCCTCCCACTGCGGCTCCCGAATGCACTCCCTGCACATGGTACACTGACGCGGTCGCGCCACAACAGCGATATCATCCTCGATATCAAACACCTTTGCCGGACACAGATCAACTAGTTGCTGCGCTTCACTGGCAACAACCCTGGATTTCAACGCGACCTCCGGTAGCATTCGATAACTAGCCGTGGCAACCGGCGACCATTTGGCATGCTCCTGTCCGATATTCTTCGTCGCATCCATCTCCACGTGAATCTGCTGCCCCGGTCGTAGCTTGTTGATCAAAATGTCGTGGTGCACCGCCCGCGGCGGCTCGTCGCCCAGCAAGTGCGTCTGGTCGCCGTCCGGAAACGGCACGTATTCAATGGCGCCGCTGTAGACTTTGGACCCGGTGTACAGCACTTCGTCCGGCGCACTGCCGTCTCGTGGGGCTGATTTGTTGTATTCGCACGACGCTTGCAGTCTGAATTTCACCGTGTTGTCCGCTTTGACTGGGTCGCCCTTTTTCCAGATTGCAAACTTCTTCGCGTCCACTTTCAACGGAATTAGTCCCAGACGGTGCGCGAGCATCTCGTCGTGCATGATGGATGTGTTGTTGTGTATGAACACATTTTCAATGGCGATGGTCGGCACTTCGGACAGTAGGATGCGTCTTAGTGCGTTGGCAATTGGGGCATCCACGCCGACGAGGTCGAATGCAACCTCGTCCTCGTCGTTGGAGATTAAATTCATCTTGCAGTTGTTTCTGAACTTTTCAATGGTCAGACTGTTGTCAAAGCCGAGACTGGCGTATGAACGCGCGCCATACGTGCCGATAGGGTTGTGGATTTTCTTAAAGCCGATGCCGATCTTTGTTCGCGCCTTTTCGATGTGGTCTGGTAAGGTGTTTCCCTGGTTCTGCATTGTGCGCGTTGCGAGTCAGTTTTGTCTTCAGCAAAGTGCAGCTCTGAGGGTCTACCTGCTACGACGCGAAGAGGTTGCGCAAAATTTCTTGATAGTCAGCACCGAGGAAGACGTGGTCGCGTCGACGGTCACTACAGATCAAAGCGTGACTATTAAATGGCAAATCATGACCGGAATTTGACAAATTTCGAAGATTTGGCCAGCAGCCGGTCACGATTTGTCACAAATTGGAGAGCGACGTGACGCAGCGTCGTGCCACACAAACACGGTACAGCCGTGTTTCTATCTTGAAGAGTTTCTTGTTTCTGCCAATTGCTTGCCTATCAATCCTTTATAGACACCTCACCAGGAAATACTTACTAGTCAACAGGTTGACAAAGTCTCGTCTAATCTTCACGCAGATTATGCCGCTCTATGTAAATCCGCCTAGGACCTACAAGGTGAAAAGGCAGTCCACATGCACCGATTCTACTCGGTTGACTTGCCAAGATCACTCTTGCTACGACTGAACGGTCCATGTCTCTTCATCGAAAGACCAATCATCTCGGACACCCTATAAAACCCACCAAACTTACTCACCGCGTACGACAAATCATTGCGACCAAACTTGCGCAATTGCCTCTCGGACGGCATACGCTGCGACCTGGCGAGGTCCGGAAAATACGCCATAGTGAAAGACAATATCTCCATCTTCAGCCTCTTTTCATCCCACGTAACAGGAGCGCCCTGGTCCTTTGTATTCCGCGCCACCAAGCCGCACCGTTTCGCAACGGCAGGAAAACCGCCATGAGTCACAATAGCATTCGCCACCGCGCTCTCCCCCTTTGAGCAAAGTTCATCCCTCGTCGGCATTCTCCCTTTGCAATGCTGGTTCGAAAACTCCAAAATTGTTTCCTTCACAACTCGAAAATCATTCCAATGCGAGATCTTCTTCGGCGCACGACGACACTTGAGCCCCATATCGCTGGCAATTCTTCGCAAACCTCCATGACGCTGAGCAGCATTCACCAGATCTGCGCGACCAAACGATCGAAACTGCTTCTGCGTCGGCATGATACCTCGCGCACCATACTCATCAATAAAGGCACCAATTTCGGTCTGCACACGCTGCACATCATCCCAGTACGCCTTAGGTCTTCTGGGGATTTTCGATCTAGTCTGCCGCGACTTGGCGCCGTCAGGCACGGCTGCATCAGTCGCGACTGCACGGCGCGTCTTTCCACCGCGGCCCCAATGCAGCGCCTCTGCGACTTTCTTGACGCCGCCATGCTTGCTGATGGCGGCGACAAGGTCGCCGCGTCCGAGGGCGTTGATCTCCGACAGACGCGGGACAATCTTCTTCCCGCCGCGTCCGAGCTGTGCGTTGACGGCTACAAGCTCGCGCTCGACGTTGGCCAGGTCGTTCCAGAAGCCGTGGGGTCTTCGTCGCGGCTTGCGATCGACGTGCGGCACGACGCGCGGCAGCGTGTCCAGGAAGGACAGCGAGGCCATTTTGTCGTCGATGAAGCGCGGCGTCGCGGGCGCATTGGCCAGCGATGCGAGCAGATCAAGCGGCGGGGAGATTTGCGCGCGCTCGACGCGTCGTGTGGACGGAGGCGCTGAGGGGGTACGGGCGCGTTTCGGCGTGTGTAGTGGCGGACGCGTTGCTCGGGAGGTGGAGTTGTTGCGCGATGGAGGCGTGCCGCGCGCCATTGATGGGAGCGTTCGTTGGGGACGGAGCGCGCCTGGCGGCGCGAGTACAAAGCCCGTCCGCATTGGGAAGGGTTGCATGACGGGCGCGACGGCTTGCGACGGGGGCACGGGTGCGGTTGGCGGACGGGGTCGGCTCAAAGGGTACGCGTGATATGAGGGCTGTGGATGATTGGTTTGGTACGGGTCGACAGATCTCCCAAGCAGGAAAAATATCGGCGAGAACTTGAAATTTGGGAATAATTTTGAAGCTGGTATTCGACCAATCAGGTCCACTCATCTGTGCTGCTGCAAAGCGGACCAGACGCGGATCTAGAAACGCGCGTTACTTACAGTTGCGTAATTTCATTGCTGGAATGGATTTAATTGATGCGTTCAAATTTTGTCCAATTGCTGCCGTCACTCTCGGCCAGACCAATGCAACTTGCGGTCATTCCATCTTCTCCCTTTGCTCGACCTACATAGTACAATCGTACGCTGCCATCATCCAGGACAACAGCGTTCGGATGTGACACACATGCCTCATCCCACGCACCAGCTTCCCCGACGTCCAGTACCAATCGTAACGGCCCCCAATTTCTGCAGTCTGTCGATTCGCACATAGCTATCCGATGCGTCGAACGCCCGTCAACAACCTCCACAAACATCACAAACCCGCCCTCCTTCCTCTGCACCACATTGCACCTACAAACCCCCTTCTCATCAATCAGCCCCGAACCACTACCAGACCCCTTCAACACCGGACCCTCTCTCTTTCTAAACAAAAACCCATCAGCCGACACAGCGCATCCCACCATAAACTCGCCCACCTCCAAATTATACGTATAATAATGCATCACATACTTATCACTCACGGCCGAACCAACAGGCCGAACAACCGTCGGCGACGCGACAAACAGCTCATCAAACTCGCCCTTTTCCCCGACATCAACCACGGCGCCCGACGGAAAATCGCCCTCAATCCTCGTGAAATACTCGCCGTCCTTACTGAGCGCCACTCCGATGCGCGTGCGCAAACCGGGTGCCTGCACAAGCGCGCCGCCGTTGGGCATGGGGACGTCGAGGACCTCCTTGTCCCCCCCGGAATAGTACATGAAATACACGCCTGAATCGGCGCGAACGCGTTCATTACTATCGATAGCGACGTCGCCGACGGCGAGATGCGTCGTATCGAACCACCACCAATCCTCCGCATTGGGCGTGAGAACAGCGCCTTGATGCGGGCCCTGCACGCGCTGCCAATCGATACCGTCATCGGATAACGCGAGGCCGGTCGAGCCGGATATGGATCCCGGCGGTGTTGACGCGGCGCCCGTCCAGTCTTTTGCACGTCCGGTGTACCACATCACGTAGCGCGACCCGTCGTCCGACAGATAGCGCTGCACGACCGGGCTTGAAATGTGCGCCGAGTCCCACGCGGGCGCGGCGGCCGGCGAGAAGATTGGACGCGCATGGGTGCGGGCTGCGGAGGCGGGGGCAGAGGCGGATGGGGTCCGGGTGCAGTGTCTGTAATTGGTGTGTGTGTGCCGTTTGGGCGCCGAGAGTGGGAGTGGCGCCGAGAAGGCGAGACGGGTCATGGTGGGGAGGGAGCACAGAGGTACGGGAGATGAATGGCGGGGAGATGCAGATGTGTACAATTGGATTTATTTTAGCTGGTCATGTCGATCGAGAAGGGGGATCAAAGTGTTGTTGTGTGTACCTCCTCGGAGTTTTAATGAAATTTCAATGGCGTCATGTGTAAGCCAATGGTGAAGTTTGATCAACAATGTGCGTGAAATATCTTGCGAAAAGTACACGTGGACCAAGACACTATCGAAACGTGGCGTTGTACCATTGGACAACATCCGAGTCTCAGCGTAACGGCATAAAAATTATTCGTTTTCTGCTTTGTTGCATGACTCCAGCAATAGCTTGCCATCAACGTACCCTATGTCCACTCTCATACAAACGCTCAACATTTCGAGTCTTCCAACTCTCTCCCACCCGTCTGTCCCGTTGCGCCCCGCCCCGCCCGTCCGCCCTCAACCAACCTTCCGCCCCCTGTAACCATGTCAATCGAGGTCACTTTCCGCACGCTCAAGGGCGGCACATTCAAGCTTCCCGCGCAGCCGACCGACACCATTCTCGACATCAAAAAGAAGGTGGCCGCCGAGCAAAGTGTAGAAGACTATGGTGCATATCGCCTAATCTACAAAGGAAAAATCCTTGCAGACGATGCCACAGTATCCGCAGCTGGAATTTCCAGCACCGGATTCATCGTCGTAATGCCCCCGAAGAAGAAAGTCGCGCCCAAACCAGTCCCCAAACCAGTCGAGCAACCTATCAAGCCACACTCCCCATCGCCCGCCCCAGCCCCAGCCCCAACAGACCCTCCCGCCGAATCCTCAGCACCCGCACCACCGCCAGCAACAGCACCCGCCCAGCCCGCCGCCCCCTCCGCCGCTGCCGCCACAGCTGCAGCTCCTCCAGACCCCTCCAATTTGCTCGTCACCGGCGAGACGTACGAGCAGTCGGTCAAGCAGATCTCCGCAATGGGCTTTCCGGAAGACGAGGTGAAGAAGGCATTGCAGGCTGCATTTAATAACCCTGATCGCGCTGTGGAATTTCTCGTAAATGGAATGCCCGAAATGCCACCAGTGCCACCTGCATCCGCATCGACACCAGCACCGCCAAATTCAATGGACCAAGCACCAGCATCTCAGCCATCGACAACGCCGCGTTCCACGCAGACTGCCGCCGTGCCCGGAACGCCCTTCAACATGTTTGAGACCCCTGCCGCCGGCGCGGATGATGCCGCTGCAGGTAGAGGCAGTCTGGATTTTCTGAGATCGATTCCGCAGTTTAATAATATGCGTCGTCTCATTCGTGCAAATCCTAGCGTGCTGCAGCAAATGTTGCAGCAATTAGAACAGTCCAATCCCGATTTGCTGCAGATTATTGACGCCAATCAGGCAGAATTTACCCGCTTGATCAATGAGCCCATTGCCGAGGGCGAATCGGCCGGTGATGATGTCGTCGAGCAAATTGCACAGGGGATGGCCGGTGCTGGAGAAATGGGAACGGTGCAACGCGGCAACGAGCTTTACGTTACACCAGAAGACCATGAAAAAATCAATCGCCTCACCGAATTGGCCGCAACCATCGGGCTTCAGCAAGCACATGTTCTACAAACGTGGGTTGCTTGCAATGGCGACGAAACGCTCGCAGCCAATTACCTTGTAGATCATGCTGAGGAGTTGCGCGCCGATTTGCTGGAAGAAGAGGATGCTTCAAACCAACAAGAGAGGCCGGGCGCTGGCGATGGCGGCCCTCCTGTGTGAATGAAAGCGAGATCGTTGGTGGATGTGAACCTGCGGCCTCCGTTTTGTGTGGAGTGCCATCTTTTTAGACACGCAATTTCTGTGTCCTTTTCGAGTGTTTCCAACATTTACCGCCCGACTCGTTCGTTTCGTTCGCTCAGCAATCTGCGGGTAGACATTGTTCCTTGCTCGAGCATTACTCAACCCCTGTCCAGCAGCATGTGCCTGTGCGATTCCAGCCTTGTTTACATCGAGCTTTCGTTTCAAGACATGACGGGGTCATGGAGCACAGTCGGATTGATGCGATTAAGGATAAGCTCGCAGTACATCCGTCCGTCATGATCTTTACTTAATATGCAACGTACCGTCGAGGTACGCTTCCAGAGAGATATGTTGCGGACACCCAATAGCTAGACCAGTTGGCAGTAAAAATCCCTCAGATCCGTGTTCTGCCAGCTTTGGCGGATAGTATAACGTAGGTGGTATGTGACTGTGGACGCTGAGTCGATTTAGCGAGCATTAGCATAAAAACTGGGGGCATGGTTGGATTAGTGGATCAACTGGTCGCAGTCTGCGGTTAATTGTGCAGACGACTTGTAGCTTTGCCGGCCAGTGGTGGGCTGCTTTTATAGCGATCCAACCGTTGTGGTTGGCCTTGCTACCATTGTCGCTCGGGTCATCGCATTGGTAGAATGGAACACTGGCATGCTGGTCGTGTCGCTGTGGTATTCTTGGCATTCACCGAATCGACGAGGAATTTCCACCCCTTGACTGAGCATGGAATTTTCGAGAACCAATGTGAATGTTACTCCGTTTCATATGAGTAACGAGAGCACAAGTGTGATCATTATTACATGGCTTATATATACGTTGGGGAGCTAGATAGTTTGCACGTAGTCCATCGCGTATGAGAATATAGTGACTATCCTCAGCAGCCGAGTAACTTGAAGTTTTCACAATCAACAAGAGTGGAGAAGCAGCTATTGAATTGCAGTATGTGCGCTATAAACAATAGACCCACTGCAGCAGTTCGTAACGCCGCCCAAACCGAGTCTGTCAGCACCAAAACTAGCCACGCAGGAGGCAACACCTCTACGGCTGATGTCACGACTGAAACGGGATGGCATTGTGTCATATGTAGCACATACAACGATCCATAAACGCGAGATTGCGTGAATGAATGCAAGTCTGTACTCGTAGCACGGCAAGCATGTGGTCGAGGCGCGGTATCATACGGACGGCGCAAATAGGTGCAGCATGTGCAGCAAGTAGCGCACGTCATAAAGTGCGTCCACTCGCGATGGACTGTGCAATTGCCATTTGTCCGCGCGGCTGCGCACAGTGGAATTGGACGGTTCATCGATCGCGCACCGCGATTGTACGCGCCGGTGCGCGCTGGTATAGCATGTGAAAGGACGCTGCGCTGACCGGTACACGCAGGCGTCACGTGTGGAAATTGCTGTGCGCAGATATATGCTCATCATGTGCTGTACCCATGCAGCAGGGAGAGAGAGCACAATTGTTGTTGCAGTTGGTTATCATCATGTAGCGGATAATGACGTTGCTGGGGACGCCCGAGACAGGGAGGCATTGCATTAGCGAATTGATTTGCGCGACCAGACAGTTGTGACCCGAATCGAGGAAACGGTCTAAACTCGGCGATGATTGCAAACCGTTTCGAGTGAGCTTGACTCTTCAAAGTAACGCCAGTCACATTCCATCCTCTTCCACGGGACATATCGCATGGCGTAATAAATAAAATAACGTCAGCTGCTATAAATATTCCGTCTGCTCACTTTCTCCGATTCTCATTGCTCCCAATTGCTCTTACTTTTGCTGACGACATACCATAGGTTACACCATTCACCTTCATCGTCACCAAACTACATCCATTCCATCGCGCAAAATGAAGTGGGATAGTGATCTCGCGACATGGATCACCGCCCTTTCCCTCTACAAGCCAGCTATAGACCATCGCGACTCGCACAACAACAAATCCGGCATCGCTACTCTCGACTCTTACATTTGGGAAACACTGACGCCTCTAGTTCGATCGCGCACACCGCCTTTCATACATGCTTCCGAGTACTCCAAGGTCGTCCAGTGGAAACTCAAACGCGGCAGATGGCGCCCGCGACTTCAGGCCTTTGCCGATGATACCACACAACACGAGGTTGTTGACGCTAGTCGGCAGGCATATGTCGCCCTGCAAACTGCTGATATCAAGCAAGCGCTTGCCCCTCTCATTTTCCTCAAAGGTTGTGGTCCGGCAACTGCAAGTGCCATTCTAGCACTTGCCGATGATTCCGTGCCTTTCATGTCTGATGAACTGCTGCTCGCCGCACAGGGAGAGGGGAAGCGCCAGTATACCGTGAACGTATGTGTTTATCCTCCCCAATTTTCTCCTATGAAACACCTTTTCATTTTCCTAACCCTCATAATCATTACAGGCATACATGCAGCTTGTAGAAAAGGTCCGAGAAAAGGCACAGCAGCTCACGCAACAGTCGACAAATTTCACGTGGACAGCACGTGACGTCGAGCATGCCGTTTTCGCCAGTCAATTTGCAGAGACTGCACCTGCTCAACTCGCGATTTCAACAAATTCAGTCATTCCTCTACCAAATGCCACAGCTTCTGTGGACGCCAAGTCTGTACCCAAGTCGTCCGCTAATTTGAACAGTGCGCACACTGAGGACGCCAACCAGAGTGTGTCCAGTAATCTTTTGCAGTTACCGAAGCGGAAAAATGTCCAAACACAGAGCGTAAACACAGAACAGTCGGTACCTGCCAGAAGGACGAGGAGTTCTGCTCGCCGACAACTGGCGTCATCAAAGCAGAATGATATGCCAATTGGCACTCCTACATTGCAGAAAACGGTGACCAGGAGCTGCACGCGGCGTAAGGCCGCTGATACATCCCCTCCGGCTTCAGGTGTCGCGGCGAAACGTACAAAGAACGCGCCGGCTGGTTTAAACGGGATTTCTAAACGGGGGCGTCGGGAAACGGATTCAACAATAGTAGAGTCTACTGCGGAAGTAGCGCTGCGAAGGTCGAAAAGAAGACGCTGAATAAGTCGGCTTAGATACATAACCAGCTGTGAACAAAGAGACGTGCTGCTAATGCTACGACTGTCTATTTGCTAGTAGAGTACCGCATCCAAAGGCATTTGCCGTGTTCTTCACGGTGAATACGCCTGTCTCCTGTGCAATTGCTTTGCTGACACAACGCGGCACAGCAAATAAGCCATGGAAGGCGCGCCCATCGAGCATGTGCATTTCGCCAGTAATATTATGCTGGAACAAATTATCGAGCTCTTTTTCCGACGGCAACGAATCAGTATTGTTAGTAGCTAGTACCATGGCGAGCGGCGACCCGTACGTCGGGACGAATATCTGGAAAGGCGACACGGTAGAGAACACAGAAGATAATGTCGAGCAAATGCGCGGAAACAAGGTCTTGTTCTCGACAAGTGAAGCCGGGCCTGCCTGGATCGAGATGGCGCCACGAGGTGTGAGCGCTCTCTTGAGATCTGTGAAAAACTCTTGCGTGAAGAGACTCAGACTCGGACTGCGTTCCATGGGATCTGTGAGATCGCAAATGATAACGTCGAAAACATCGGAAGTTTGAGCGATAAATTTCATCGCATCTCCAACGACAACCTTACATCGCGGGTCGTCGAAAGCGCCCTTGGATAGTTTAGGCAGATGACGTACACAGGCAGACACAACCATGCCATCTATATCAACTAAAGTAACCGACTGGACGGAATTCCACCGCAGAGCCTCGCGCGCAGCGCCGCCATCTGCGCCGCCGAGGATGAGCACGGAGGTCGGATTGGCGTGAGAGACGCATGCAGTGTGGACTAATGGCTCGTGATAAAAAGGCTCGTCGCCTTCTGCAGTTTGAATTTTGCCGTCCAGAAACAAGGCGCGGCCATAGGCGCCCGTGTCGGCAATTGTTATCGACTGAAAGTCTGACTGGCCAGAGTAGAGCACCTGGCTGACGCCGTGATGATAGGCATCGTGTGGGGTGAGGTATTCCACAAACCAAATGTTGGGGGCTGGCGCATCGGCGATTTGTTCTGTGTTGTGACCCATTTGGACGATGTGGTGGATGGACGTCTGGATGGCTGCGTTTATAGTGGTGGTATTAGATACGACTGATCTCGGTACCGAATTCGGCGTCGGGGTTATTCATCGAGTGTAACTTTACTTTGTCGCGCATTGATATCGCACTGTTTGTGTTTCTGTCGTGTGGTCCGCGACACGATAGAGTCGAATTCAATGAGCTTGTTTTTCTGATAAAAAACGAACAATGTCACCGCAGATCAAATCATGAGGTGGCTGGGCCCATGTTCAGACTGGGGAAACTATCTACAGTTGCTAATTGGTTCGTCCTTCTGGACAGCTCAAACGAAAATCCATAATTCATATTTGTTTTAACAAAAATATTTCACATAATCTACAAAATTTGGAATTACAGTAATACACATTTCCGTTCTGTAAGCACAACTTAGGTCTGCATGTTCTGATCGTCGTCGCCGATCCCGCTCATTGCTGTGGCCTGCTACCGACCATAGCATCGCAGTGAGAGAAACATCATCTGGCTTGTAGATTGAGTTTGTCGTCGTGCGCGTCCAACCCAATTCACCAAACCAATTTTTGTTGCCGACTACGAATCCCTCAACGTCAACAAGATGGTCAAGTTGTAAGTTGTATCCAAATCCACTGCCCCGCCACCTCAATCTGCGACAGCCAGCGCGTCTACGTTTCTGCGAGCCAAGATCGTATCCGCTCTATGCGCCACCCGACGCGAACCAACCGCACCGTCATTCAGACTGTGCAGAGCGAGAGCCGTCGTTTCCGCAGTGCTGCCGTCGCGTCGCGTCATTGTCGCTGTGTACTAACCGTCGTACCCGATCTATCTGCGTCTGCGCTTCTAAATCCAGCCTCAAGCCCGGAAAGATCGTCATCCTGCTGCAAGGAAAGTATGCCGGCAAGAAGGCCGTCATCCTCCAAAGCCAGGACAATGGAACTAACAAGCATTCGTACGGACACTGCATTGTGGCCGGCATTGAAAAGTACCCACGAAAGGTCAAAAAGTCGATGACCAAGCACAAGATTGCTCTGCGATCCGAAATTGCAGTTTTCATCAAGGTTGTCAACTACAACCATCTCATGCCCACGCGTTACACTCTCGATCTGGGCGAAGCGGTCAAGTCGGGCGTGGATATCAACGCCTTTTCATCGCCGGGCGCCAACGCAGAGCGACCGGAGGCGCGTAAGGAATCGCGTATGCTCGTGAAGAAGGAACTTCAGCAGCGATACAATGCCGGAAAGAACCGCTGGTTCTTCACCCCGCTTCGATTCTAACTCCCCGTTGCGACATCTCCCGCGCCCGATGGCAACCTGTGTGTATCTCTAGAGTTGCGAGACAGATGCTGATCAAACAGTAAATCAGTGACAATTTGCTATCGTGTATGATGTAGCTCTAGTCGTCGCACATCACATTGCTTCGATCTTCACAACCTTTATTTACAAGACGCGTAGTTTGCGCAAGCGTCCGCTAGACCCAGTCCTACGAGGCGGCCGAACTAGTTCCTGCAGGCCTCTAGCTTCAACTATTTCCGTAGTCGAATGAACGTTTGACAATGCGTTGAATAGCCCCTTGATAGCATTACTCAGAGAACGAGGTCCATGCAGCTTTGCTCCGATATCTTTCAATCCAAACAACTGAAACACCGCCGAGAAGTTGTTGTTCGCAGATATGCCCACGCCCTTCGGTGCCGGCCACAAAACAACACGTGATTTCACATACTTTCCCTCCACTCTATGAAAAATCGTGCGATCCTCATGCAAGTCCAAATGAAGCAAATTCCGCTTTGCCTCCCGGCACGCACGCTCTATAGCATGCTGCGCAGTGTCCGACTTCCCCTCACCATATCCAGCTGTTCCCTTTCGATTTCCAATCACAACCAAAGCGCGCATACTCATCGTAGTGCCACCACGCACAACCTTGTTGACACGACCCAGCTCAAGCAGTGCTGTATCGAACCCTCTGAGCACATTTGACATCTTGGTCGCCGATTCCATCTTTGCTTTCCTACGCGCGAGCTCGATTTCCGACACGGGACGCAGTTCTTTCAACGGCAATTCTGCCTCGACAAAATCGTCCGGATTCGATGCCCTCCGCTCTTCCTGCTCCTTCTGCTGACGCAGCGCCTTGCGATCCAGACGAGAAAACGGCTTGCCCGCGCCATCGATAAACGTCTCCGCGGGGGGCAGCACGTCCAATCCGACGAGAATGTGCTCGATCGAGTCGCGTAGCAACGCAGCGCGCAGAAGATCTTTGTATCCGAGAGCGTGACGCGGAATTTCGACTTGGTTCTCGTCGATTCGATCCGCGAGCTGCTCCACTGTGCACGGACGACCCACCTTGTCCAGCGTTCGTTCGATGATCTCAAACGCCTCGTTGGTTTCCTGCTCGACGGAGACGAGGAATTCCGGAAGCGCTGAGCCCTCCTTGGCGTTTTCTTGGATTGCTTCTCGTAGCACCATCGAGATTTTCGCAAGCTTGGCTAGTTCCCGCCCTGGATTGTCCATTCCTTTACCATCGTAACTTGGTCGAGGTGCCTCGCTTTTTTCCCCGTCTGTCGATGTGAGTGAGCGCCATTGCCAACCTGAGCGGGCGTGCAGTGGACGATTGTAGCTGAGCGCCAGTCGTGCCCGTCTTGCAATTGCTGCAGCGCGCATCCTGTTCAATGTTGGAGATGGAGGCGCGTAAATATTATCGATGTGCAATGGATTGAGTTGCAACGGATAGGGATCTAGGAGGTTTTGTTGGATTGGAAACAGTGATTTCTACTGATCCGAGCGGCGTCCAATGGTGGCGATAAAAAATAGAGTATAAAATGGTAAATTTGTTGATCCCACTAGCAAGTTATATCGTGTCTACGACTCGTAAGCTTCGCTAAGCTTCTCGCCATAGAGCTCTTGCGGAAACCGGAGTCTTCGACTAATGGAGTCCTATGGTTCGACGAACACCCCAGAATGGCCTTGATCGCTCCGAGCGTATTCAGAAGGTATCAGCGGCAGTGAACTTTTTGTGTTTGATTGCATTTGCATTGTAAAAGTCGTTATCAATCTTTGCTAGAGAGTTTTCTATCCAGACTTCAGGGAAGTTTGGTAGATATCAAGAAACTTCTTTTCTTCAATGAAAGTAACCAATTCTCTACTCACGAGCCAAATTCTTCCGCAAAGTGCCCAATACACAAAGCTCAATTACCAAACAATACATACCACCTAAGCATCCGGCATAAATACATCCAACATAACATTAGTGCTTTACAACAAACTTCCGCCCATTCTCCGCGACATTTGCTCAAGCCAAGAGCGATCACGACTCGAAAGAGACGGACTGCTCGCACCCGCTTTCTTATCCGTAGCAAAAACCACCACATCCTGCCCGCCATTCACCGGGACCATAAACACGCTCCACGCGTCCGCAGAGCCCGTCAGAAACGGAAAGTCGATATGCTCGGGTAACGTACTAGAATCATCGACATAAAGCGATTGATTTTCGCGCGCAACTCTCTCAACAGCTGCGCCGGGAGGTGCGGCACTGCCGACTTCACCCTTCGCATAGACCAATCTACCGTCCCTAACCACGGCAATTCCCCTCACGGCTGTGAGGTCCGTGCTCACCGCCGCCGCCCATTCGAGCTCCTCTGGCGCCGCGGCGATGCCGTTCGCACCGTCGAGCGCTACGCCCTCGGTCGTTACGCTTGGCTCCTCGCCGATAGACCCCTGCGTCTTATCGGACTCCTCGCCGCCTTGTCCGCCTATTTCGACGATGACAGTCGCCAGAACTGAGATGATCGCTATGGCAGCCAGTGTCTCAGATACGCGCAGACTGGCGCTGGAAACATCCCGGCCGGCTATGTGGTTCAGTGCGAGTAATGAGGCTGAGATTATACCCACAAATACGCGCAGACGCGGCCCGCGAAGACCGGGGATGTAGAAACCGCCGCCTTTTTCGATTGCTTTGGAAGGGTTTTTGTAGTAGATGGGCTTTGCGTCCGGTGGTTTGTTGTTTGCTGATACTCGAATTGATGCTTTTTGTGCGCGGTGCGGACGGCGGAGAGGCGTTTGAGCGGGTTTGAAGAATGTTGAGGTGTGATTGAAAGTTGGAGATTGGTAGATGGGAGATATGAATGTTAGATGCTGTGGGAATCTATCTTCCTGTGTCTTTGAGGATGTCATTTCCTTTGTTAGTTTCGTTTTCAATTTATGCTGGCGTCGGCTGCGACGAGGATGGAGTCGGAGGTTGAATGGCTGCGGCAGAGATCTCAAAGTGGAGATCGGTCACGGAGGCGGATTTAATTGTTGGCCATTCAGAGTGAAGATCGCAACGCATGATCGACAGGAGTAATCAGAAATTTGTTACAAAATATCTCCTGAACTGAAAGACTCCGAATGAATCATCGTTGTATCCCCCGCCGTGGTGTAGACCATCAACGTTCGAGCTCTCGGTGATGGTTAGCATAGTCTTCTCCGTTTACAACTCGGCATCCAGCGGAAATGTCAATTGAGAAGCAATCCAAAATGACTGCGTTCTTGCCTCTTCCGACCCCATGTGCATGGACATCGCCGGCGAGTGCACCACTGCTTACCAAACCTTTCGTGTCCCGCAACTTTCAGTCCTTTCAGAAGCGACGGCGCTCTCTCTGGACATGCGTCACGTACAGCGCTGCCGCAGAGGACGAGTCGCCACACGATGTGCTCTACGGTGACATGGTCAGCGATGACGATTACGTTGTACTGGACGGCAAAGATGTTGGAACGCTACTTGAACAGCTGGAATCAAAAGGGTTGGATAGTTTTGATCTGGTCGATGAGGACCAAGATTTCGCAGAGCAATTCCTCAGACTTGCAGAAAAGATCAGTGATGAAAAAGACAAAGAGAAACGCAATATAGACCGCCGGTCTTCTGTTGGCAACCAATCTGCACCGGATTTAACCGCTCTTGATGCGGAGGTGCATACTGAAACACGACATGAGTCCCCCTCTCACGTTGACGCGAGCGGTTCAATACACCAGGACAATGTGGAAAGTAGACAGATAGACTCTGATCATCCTGAAACATATGATGGTACCGGCAACATGTTTCAGCAGATGGAGTATTTCAAGGATGATCATATGCAGTTTATGCCGAGTTGGGCCAAAAAGGCGTATCTTGATGGTGAGCATGATATGCTGGAGGAGGGTTCTCGCAGAATCGCCCAAGATAGTGGTAATAGGAGACTGCATAGTATCGTAGAACAGAGAAAGCGTGCGGGACCTAGAGGCATTCCAGAACAAGATGGCGAAGGTGAAGGAATATATGATTGCACTGTCATGGATGTTGCAGATGATTACCACGTACCTGTTGAGTTTGTTGTGGATGCAATGCTTGACTTTGGTGTCCCTCTTCCTATTGAACCTACGAGCAGTGTGCGCAATAAGATGACATCTGAGGAAATTGAACGGCTTCTCAAACTCATTACCTCCTTTGACGCGATCGACCTCGCAGACCGATATTCTGACAGGTCTATCAAGGAGCTCACAGACGACTATGACCTCGATGAGAATTGCCTCGTGGATATTTGCGCGAAAGAACGATTATACCTCTGCGTCGGTGTACATACTCGCCTTTCTATTCCTAGGGAAGACCGTGTTCTTGAAATTGCTTTGAAGGATGGCTTGTATGGACAACCATACCCAGATCTATTAGATGGACTGCAATAAACTGGAATGTTTAGATACTTCTGCACAAGTCTAGTAAAAGCTGCGCGTATGAAACCAAATTAACACTGAACGACTAGAACGTTGTGTAATTTATAACTTAAGGCGTGATTACAGTTAGTGACCTCCCTTCCCTCAATTTGTGTATCGACGCATTCACTACTCTGCACAATTGCGAATCACAGCTCATCAACACTGCAGCACTCGACTGTGCCGAAAGCGTATCTTCCAAACTTTGCAGCAGAGCATCTTCATCCGCAAAATAATACACAGATCTATTATCGGCTCCTTGCACCCATTCGCGAACCGCAGCAGAAAATGGTCCATTCTCATTCGCAATAATATACAGATCCACAGGCTGTATCGTATCCCGCAGCGCAAGCAGTACCGGCGAGCAAAACTGCTCGATACACACAGCAACTACACGTTCTGCCTGTTGGTATGCTTCAGATATGAGATGTGGTCGAAAGCCTTCGCCCATGACTTCACTGACTTCAAGCATCTCACCAGCCAGCGCCGCCTCTCCAACCGCGCTGACCTCAGGTATATAGAAATCCATGATTGTGTTTTCGCCGGGTGGAGCTGTGAAACAACATGGCTCAATTGAACCGTCTTCATCTCCCCACGGTTTCAAGAACAAAAACTGACCCTCGGATAGGTAGTGCTGCGCGGTGCATGTGACAGCCATGTCCACCGTTATCTTCAGGAATCCATCACCGACTGGTGCAACATTTTCTACAGTGGCAGATTCATACGAAGTGCCCACGAGACCGCGATCTCGTTCGTACTCCCGCTCCCAAGCCGGCATTGAAATTGTTGCTCGCACCGGGCGGCGATGAGTTTGCAATGAATGTCGATTGTACAATCGCCGACTTGCTGACTTTGCGATCCAATTTGTTACAGGCGAGACAAAGCAGGAATGATGGGCCCATGAGATGTCGGGCTTCCTCAACGACATGGCGTGGGATGCTGTATGAGAGAGAATGTTCTGTGAGAGCGTCCTGCTTCCATCCAGCAAATTTGCATCAGCAGTTACCAGATCACGGGTCTACAAGGCATGTTTATGATTTGACCCGCATCTTGAATTTGAGCCAATTTACTGTAATATGACTATTATCCTTCTGCTGATGAGCAAATTTGAAGCCCCCAATCAGATCATTCCAGAGATAATTGGCATTCTAACAAAGGATGCGCCGCATAATACTTCTGGCTGAGAGCGCTCCACAGCTAGTGCAAAAATATCTAGGAGGGGCAGACATGTTTACCACATTTGTTTTTGAGGCCAGCTATCAACAATACCATCATTGCCAACGCTGAAATCTGAGTTGAAGAACAGCAAAAATGGTGGTTGGATTCCTCATTGCCACAGGCCCATCAGCGCTGCGAAACCCGTTGCGAAAGACTCAAAGCGTATGCACGCGCCCCTTGATACGGGCATCGGCTAGCGACAAGAACGGGGAGTCGTGGAAGTCGGCAACAAACTATGAGAGCATGGGGAAGGGCGTGAAGGCGAAAGGGCTACAGCGTGTAGAGTTTAAAATCCATCAGGATGGTCGTGTTGAAGAGCTTGTGACTGGCATCAAGGGTTCTGATTGTGTGGAGTTGACGAAAAAAATCGAGGAGGCTTTGGGAACTGTGATTAACACGGAACAGACGGAAGAGTATTTTGAGAAGGAATACGTTCAAAACGTTGAGTCGAATGTGAATAGGGAATTTAAGACTAATGGTGAGGGGGGAGAAATCCCTACGTGGTGAATGTGTTTGGTGAGAATATATAGTTTGGTAGATATTGCCTTGTATGCTATTGCATGTCTTGTTTGCTCTCATTGCAAACATTTTGCTGCCTCTTCTCACACAGAGATGTTTTCAACGTTGTGTGTGTGCACAACGCGGGGATAGTGTGCCCTTCTCGATGGGGCGATTACAAGTTTGCGTCGTCCAGTGGTATTGGTGACTGGTTAAATATTCCGGCCAATTGCATCAATGAAATGGTCTATGGTATACCACCAGACAATCTCGGTCGACAAATTAAATGTTTCTGGAAACGTAGCTTCCACGACGAAGCAGAGTAGTAACTACCCTTCAAAGGCATTGGCGTCAGTCTTTCATACGTAAAATTCTGTGCAAACCGATCCATGCTCTGCCTAGACGGCAGCAAGCTAGACAAGTATTTATTGAGGCAGGTTGTGTGCCGCACAACACATCTCTTTCAAACATCATTCAACAATCTATCATGTAATGTGGAACGTTGGACCACCCACCAATGGGAGAAAGCAGCAGCAAGTATACCGCACCATTGAAATTTGCCCTTCTATCAAGATGAAATCACACTACCCTGAACAATAAGCAAGCTTTCTACGCGCGGCCATACTGCGGATGGATCGGCTCAGGTACCTTGCAGTTGAGCTGGCAACGATTCACAGCGTGCACATATGCTTGTGCGGAGGCCACGACGATATCAGTATTGGCCGATGTGCCGATGTATTGGCGTCCAGATGCACCATCAATGACCTTCACTGCCACTTCTCCAAGCGCGTCGATTCCCTTTGTCACTGAACTGACTTTATATTCCGCAAGGGAGACGTCGGCGAAATCTTGAATGACACTGTTAATTGCGTTGAAAGCAGCGTCTACTGGTCCAGTGCCAGTGGATGACACCGTTTCTTCCCGATCCGCGTCTGTCATATAGAGAGTTACTGTCGCTGTTGGAACGCAATAGTCTCCACATTGTACTTGTACCCGGCGCATTTGCACGACTTCTTCGACCCGGCGAACTTCATTGTTTACGAGCGATTCAATATCGGCATCGGATACTTCCTTCTTGTCAGCGAGCTCTTTGAAGAGACGGAAGACACGCTCCAATTCAGCCTCTGTGCATTCATAGCCCATTTTATCGAGGCGGTTTCGGAATGCATGCCGACCAGAGTGCTTGCCGAGGACGATAGAGTTTTCAGACAGCCCGATGGAGCGAGCATCCATGATTTCGTATGTCTGCCTGTGCTTCAAAACACCATCCTGGTGGATGCCGCTTTCGTGCGCAAACGCATTGGCGCCAACAATAGCCTTGTTTGGCTGGACGAGCATACCAGTCAGGTTTGATACCAGACGGGAGGACTGATAGATTTCCTTGTGATTAATGTTGGTTAGGGGAATATCCGAATCGACGGGACGACCGAGACGTTCATTGTAGAATCGGCGTCTGACGTGTAGAGCCATGACCACTTCCTCAAGGGAGGCGTTTCCAGCACGCTCGCCAATTCCGTTGACAGTGCACTCCATCTGTCGCGCACCACCCTCAACGGCAGATAAGAAGTTGGCAACAGCCATTCCAAGGTCATCATGGCCATGTACAGAAATGGTGACATCATCAATACCAGGAACATTTGCGCGAAGATGCTGCATGAGACTGAAGTACTCCAGTGGCGTTGTATACCCGACAGTATCCGGAACATTGATCGTAGTAGCGCCAGCTTCGATAGCACATTGGAACACCTTGCAGAGAAAGTCGGGGTCCGAGCGGATAGCGTCCTCCGCCGAGAATTCCACATCCTCACAAAGACTCCTCGCATAAGACACCATATCCTTGGTGATTTGCAGCACCTCTTCCCTGGTCTTCTTCAGCTTGTGGGCCATGTGCAGATCGGAGGTCGCAATAAAGGTATGAATTCTAGGAAAAGCAGCATGACGCACGGCATCGTAACATCTGAAAATATCCTTCTCCATGGCACGAGCGAGCCCGCAGATGATGGGCGGGTCGTCACGGTTGCCGACTGTGGCGGCGATATTTCTGACGGCCTGAAAGTCACCTTCCGACGCAATCGGGAAGCCCGCTTCGATGATATCAACGCCCAGCTTGGCCAGCTGCCGAGCAATGATCATCTTCTCGTCGGCTGTGAGCGTCGCGCCGGGGCTCTGCTCGCCGTCGCGCAGCGTGGTGTCGAATATCTTGACTCTATCCGGGTCGCGTCCTGTGGCGATGTCATGCTTGGTCGGCTTGCGCTTCGGAAGCGTCGGGGCGCTGGGAAACGATGCTTGTAGACTGGCGACGGGCGCGGACGGGGCGAGATTCACGCGACGAGTGCACTGGGCTGCGTGGCATCGGGTCGGCTGTACGGGCCGGGATTGCAGCCAGGCGGTGCGGGTCGAGGATGTGAGCGGTGCTGAAGCGGTGAAGGCTGGTTGGGAATGCATGCTGGTTGACGAGCGGAATGGATGAGGCGGTCGTGCAGATGTTGGTGGAGATGACTGAAATGGCTATTAGGTTTTAAAGGTATGATCGCAATGGGAATTTGCAAAAAATCTGCGCGATTCTCGCTACTCGAGTGCGTGTCTCGGCTATGAAACGTGATCGACGACTCGCGAGCAATGCAGCGTTGGACAATTCAACTGTTTGACAACAGTGCATTGCTCACTTGACAATGGAGCAACATTTAGCGATTCGGATGCAATGCGCGCTACTAGCGATGTGCATCTACGTCCGACAACACGGCGAAAGAGTTGGTTGCATTTACACACAGTCGAGCATTGGTTTGATACAGTGAAAGAGGTAGAAGAGAGCATATTTTACAAATTTCCCGAAGGATCGTGTCGAATTCCACGGATCCTCCTCGCAAGATGGATATCCCTAGGCATGATCGTAACCCGTCTCGCATGAATGGCGCATAGATTTGCGTCCTCCATGAGACACACCAGAAAGTCTTCACTGGCGGCCTGCAGCGCTTCCAGCGCGTCGACACGCCACCTAGACAAGCGGGGATACAAGACGCGTCGTCAATACGCATGCACGGGGGCGGGACGGCGCGGTGAAATCGACGCAAACGTACCGTAGAGAGTGGTGAAATTGCTCGGTGACCTCGCGAACGAGTCGCGCAAACGGTAGTCGTCGAATGAGCAGATTGGTCGTTCGTTGATACTTGCGAATTTCCATGAGTGCACGCGTGCCAGGTCGAAAGCGATGCGGTCGCGGCGTGCCCGGCGTGCGAAGACGCCCCGGCGACGGTGTGAGTGGTGGCGGCTGGCGTGGCGTCGAAGTGCGTCGATTCGGAACTGTTTTGCGCGAAACGCGCCGATTGCGACTGCCGCCCACTGAGGGCGTGGTGGGTGTGCGCGGCGGCATTTTGACGCAACGCTTATGGCTGCATGCGAGCGCAATGCGCGAGCGGATGGGTAATGGTCGCTATTGTAGCTTGCGCTCGGGTTGCTGACTTGGCGTGTGAGATCAAGTACAGACGTTACGCATTTGTTGAATATTGTGTTGAATGAGCGGAGCCCGCCTTTTTTATAATTTTTGGCGCCTACACCGCTGCAATTTCATGCTTCCAATTAAAACATGTCATCCATTGACATGATGACATCAATTACGTACTTGGCTATTGAAGCGGCTTTTCTTCTTCTTTCGACACATCTCCTCACCGTCGGCATGCACTCTCTTCGTTCCACCATCGGCCTGTTCCAAACTTTCCTCTCTATCTGCTGGCCAAAACTCTTTGAACACTTCACTCCTCGATAAATCCACAAACTTACCCTTCGTACTCCCCATATCATACCCCTCGCGAATCCTCTTCGAAATGCGCTCACAAGTCTCCTCGCTGCACCCAAACACCCTCTCCCACCCTTCCGGCAGAGCATATGCACATCTTCCCGCAGCTAATGCAATACAAGCGACAGCCACATGTTCCGGCTCCTCCATAACGCACACCGCCACCCTGAGAGCATCATTTGCATAATTCCAAGCCGACTGCATCAACACACGAAACGGCTGCACATCATCGTCTGTCCACGCCGCAGCACGCGCCTTATCTCTCAGCGTATTCACAAAGATCAGTACAAACTTATGCGGCAGTTCCGCCGTGACCCGAAAGCCCAATTCGGTCAGCACCAACCGCTCCGTCGCGATCAAAAGTCGCTTCCAGTCGTACCCCTGTGCGCCATAAAAATCCAACGGGTCTTGCCGCGTGCGCGACCACACGCGGTCGTGCAACACGTTTGCGACGTGCCGCACCGTGCGCGAGCAGTCGTGCAGCTTGCTCGCGATCAGAATGCAGCCGCCGGCCGCCCACACGGTGCCGTGTTTACGCAGCGAGACACGCCGATAGAACCGATGCAATAGCAGCTGTGCCGAGGCGCGCACGGGCTGCGTCAGCCGCAATGCCATACAGCTCTCACTGATTAGGTCGCATGCGTACGCGAGCTGCAACGCCTCGTCGCCGGCCGGCACGTCGTCGCGACTGGATGCGGATTTCATGTGGAGAGCTTGAATGCGTCGATGGTCATGCCGAAGAACAGGCCGATTTTAAACGCGTTGACCAGATGCAGCACTCGCGGCGGATTGTCCTGTGTGTAGTAGTATTTGGTGAACGACTCGGTCCAGATGAGCAGAACGGCTGCGGCTAGCGGATCCCAGTCGGCGACTGAGCCGATGATGGTGGTGGCCGACGTGGCGGAGAAGAAGCCGAACAGAATTGAGAGTGTGGCGATGGCGAGCAGGTGCAGCGGGTTGGAGAGGAAGTTCGATGCACTACGCGATAGCTCGCCGGGAAGTTGGTCGAAAAGGGAGAACAATTGGCCACGTGGCTGATTTTCTTGCGATTCAGACGCTTCCAATTCGTCTGGCTGCTGCGAGAGTCGCTTCAGAAGATCCTTGTCGGGACGCGTTTGACACACGGGCGTGCGACGACTTAGACGACGCTGTGCATCGCGCTGCGGCAATGTGTGACGACGGTGTGGCACTAGTAGTACACCGGGAAGAAATGCGACGCACATTCGGATGTCGTCGACTGGCTGCTGGCTATGTTCTCCACTGCGTAGAAGCGCGGAGGTGTTGTTTGGAGATTTACATACCATGGCGCTTTGTGATTGCCTGGAATTTTTTTTGGACTAAAATATTGGAATTTCACTCAGCTCAGTTGGTAGGATCGCTGCTGGGTCTACGTTGCGAAACGGAATTGCGCGTTTTTGACACGTCCACTGTTTGCCGCGTTTTCGAATGCCCTTTGGCTTGCCATACACATTCCATCTGCCGCAGCGCACGCCCCCCTTGCCGCCAAGTGACTGACACCAACCAACATGGCGCAGGAAACGCCCTCCGTCGACCGCATCATCTCCATTGTTCGCGACATTTTGCAAGATGCCGATTTGGGCGAAATGACCGGCAAGATGGTGCGCGAGAAAGTCATCAGCGTTCTTGGCGAGCAGGCAGGAAGTGACATGCGTGCATTCAAAGCAGCCGTGAAAACTGCCCTCAATGCCGTCCTCATGGAGCAGCAGAACAATAGTGATGACGCAGATGCAGATGCCCACCCATCCCCTTTGCAGCATAATGCCGCCCAGAGCTCTTCAATCCATCGTCAAAACAAGGAAAATTCAGATTCCAAGTATGTTTCCACATCCGTTTCTGGAGTTTCTGTAAAGAAGATGGATACCAATTCGTCATTTGAGCTAGCCAACATTCTAGCTCCTTCCAATCCCGAGGATGATGATGACGACGATGACGATTTTCAGATGTCAATTCGGAGAAAGCGAAATGTACCCACTAGGAATGATAATGCAAACTATTCGTCAGCAGCAAGCAAAACAAATGCAAGTCCATCTTCTCGACAGCAAGACGAAGAATTGGAAGGATCCACTGTTGAGAAGAAGATTCATCGCAGAGCAAGGCCAAAACGCGTCAAAGAAGACGACGATTATGTAGAAGAGGCCGAAGAAGAAGAGATTGTGAAGAGCCGTGGTCGTAGGAGGAAGCAACCGAAACTATCAGAAGATAACGACTCTCTAGATGAAGACAATTCCCGTCCTGAATATACATCCGTGTCAAGTCCGGCAGATGTTCATAAAGGTGACCAACTCGACGCATCATCTCCACCGCCCGATACATCGGTTCAATCTGCAAAAGTTGCCGGTACGCCACCTTCCAGTTCACATTCCTCTTACTCACTAAATGCATCTAATGATATTTCGGATCCGTCGAGAGATTCGCCTGTTCACAAGCGTGCGCGCCCGAAGAGAGACACTGCGGAAAAGAGACTGGAAAAATTGCGAGCGATTTGCAAACAAATAGGCGTCAAGATTCCTCCTGTGCGACTGCGAAGCAAATCCGCGACAGAGAAATGTGCTGCCGTTCTTTCGGTATTGCGCGCGAAAGGCGTCAAGGAGGATAACCCTCTTTCGTTGAATCGAAGGCAGATTGCAGTACACAAAGAGAGACTGGAGAAGGAAAAAGAGCTGGCCGGATTAGATGTTGGTAACATCATTAAAGAAGAAGGTCGCCCTCGACGAAGAAAGGCTGCTCCTGTTACTATCCAACCCAAACAGGAAGAGTTACCATCGGATTTTAGTGGCGCTGAACTGGAAGAAGCAGATGAGTCGGAGGAGGAAAGCGAAGAATATCAAGCAGCTTCTTCACAAGATTCGGAATAGATTTGATACATTGATTGCTGTCTGTCGTCCGTTTAATAGAAAATGGGATTCATATGTAACGTGTTATGTGCAAAGTCGCTTCCTCCCTTAAATCGCTGAGATGGAGAGTAAGCGAGAACATTTCAAAAGACTGAGATAGATTGGGAGAAGTCTTGATCAGAGCAGGTACAGAGTTGCGCGAGATTTCGACGTTATATGTCGGCGCTGTCATCGGGATCATCGACTTGGTCACCGTGAGGCCACAAGTTAACCTCTGCATACATGGCGCAGTACCTCTTCCAGTGTTTATGTTTCAAGGTTGTAAAATCGGATTCTCGCACAGCGATAAGATACAGATACTGACGCAATTTGAACAACTCACGGTCATACTGTCTAGCGACAGGTGCATTGACAAACGGAGTAATCTTGAGTCCGGACTGCGGATTCAAGGCAAAGTTTTTGGACAAATCATCAATATGAATGGTATTGGTCGCATCCCATCGCCCTGGGAAAGCACGCCAGATAATCTCGAGCGCCTTGACTTCATGGGTGCGCGTCATTCTGCCGCGGCGTGATGTTATCGAAAACATCGATGTATGATCGAGCACAAAGGTGAGCTTGTAACGCGTCGAGAACAACATGGACAACTCAGTCAACTTTGCCTCAAGCCAGCGCCACGAGGTTTGGGACCAAACAACGATATCATAGGAGCAATAGGCCGAGGCGAGAAAGTCATGCAAACCGGGTCGTCCGAGATCTGCAATGGACTCGGCGGTGCTTCTACAATCGAATAGGGTAAAATCGAGGTCGAGAACGAGCAGCTTTTTGCCGTCTCGTGGCGGATTAATGATTCGAAATTCGGTGGTCTCAATGCGTCGCTGCAGTTTTCTCTGATAGGCCTCCTTGTGTCGCAACGTCTCTGCTTCGGCCGAGTTTTCCTCGGCGGTATAGTCGACGTCGAGGTCGTTTACGACGTGCACGGCGGTGTCCGGGGCGGCGGCGTTGGAAATGTCGGTCTCGCGGGAGCCGACGAGCAGTAGACGCTGGTCGGGTCGGAGAGCAAGGTCGCGCAAGGGGAGATTGTCCATGGTTGCATGGCCGGGTACACCGGGTAGACCGACGATTTTTTGACGCTTTGGTAGCACATCGGTCAGCTGGAAGAGTCGCGCTTTCAAGTCGGCGATTGTGCTTTGATGCGATAGTTCAACTGCATAGGTGGAGGTGCCCCATTTGACGCGGAGAGCTACTTCATTTTCGTCGTCCGGTATTTCGCGCTGGAGAGTGTGCGGGGCCTCCGCGTCAGGCGCATGCTCCATGATGGAGTCCATGGTTGTTGCACTCGAGGATATACAAGTGCTCGTAGATCCCTCCAGCGTGCTGATGACTTGACTTGGTTGTGTGTAGATTACGACTTTCGAGAGATGTGAATATAATCATACTGCGCTAAAACCAGTGTTCTTACTAGAGCTGTATTTATCGGGCCAGGAAGCTTCCTATCTAATTCCGCTACTCGCTCGTGGGAAAGTACTACTGTATAACACAAGAACATGAATGACAGAAACGCTCCGACCGCAACGCTCCTACGTGTCTCCATGTCATATTGCTTTTCCTTGTATCACATCATCCCTACGCACCCTCCCCTTACAATAGCATACCGCACCTATCATAAATTACAATTACATCCAGTAATTACAATTACCCAGACGCCGACCATCCGCGCCGCCACCCGGCGAGCGACTTTGCCGACCAGCACTGCATACCTGTCCCGGCACATTAACCCATCCCTTCTCCCTCCCTCCTCCACCACTGCCAGTCAAAGCCATCCGATAAACCCCGTCCATCTCTCAACACCCACGCAAAACAAAAATGGCAGCTCCAAACGAAATGGCCTGCGTCTACGCCGCGCTAATCCTCCACGACGACGGCATTCCAATCACGGTACGAAATGCGCATCATCCAAAACGACCCATCCGTCCATCCGCCCGCACTAACCCTCGTCCACACGTCGCGATCCGCCCGTAGGAGGACAAAATTAAGACCCTGACAGCCGCCGCAGGCATCACCGTCGAGCCGTACTGGCCCGCAATGTTCGCCAAGCTGCTCGAAAAGGTCAGTCTCGACGATCTCATTAGCAACATCGGCGCCGCTCCGGCCGCAGCCCCCGCCGCCGCTGGCGACGCACCCGCCGCCGACGCACCAGCAGAGGAGGAGGCTAAGGAAGAGTCGGAGGAGGAGGAAGAGGAGGACATGGACTTTGATCTCTTCGACTAATTTTAATTCGACCATTGTCACCTCCATGGCTCCCTTCCGCTCTGTACAGATTTGTTGTGCGATCCTTTCCGCTTCGGTTTTGACGAGTAAACACACGCTGCTCTGTCTACAATTTGCGAGCATTTTGTCGTAGGTCGTTAGCGCTGCGGTTGTAGTGCATTTGAGATTGGCGAACGGTGTAGCTTGTAGGCGGTGCTTGCGACCTGCAACTCTGGTTTATGTCCTGCGCCGTTTATGGAACGCGTGTAGTAAGAGTCGGTCCAGGCATGGTTACATCGCGATTCTGTGCGCCGGATGCCGCAAGCTGACTTGAGTACTATGGGTATTCTTCAAATCTTGAGCAGATGGAAGTGTAGTTCATTGTTTTCTAAGCCATCTCGTAAAGGGTAGACTTGGACAAATCCTTCGCGTGTAGAAGCCCACTTCTAGAAAGTGGCAAATTGAGATTTGGCGTCGGTAGTTGGTCTGCTCAGTTGCGCCGATACCAATGTGTAATTTAAATAAAATTGACGCAGCCGCTGTCTGGAAAACTTTATATGACCAAGCCAACGAGCGACGCACTCCAGAAATAGCGTTCACCTGCTTCACGCTCAGTTGGCGTCGTTGTCGTGAAACCGAAATCATCCAGCTTGACCGGCGCAGTTAAGCTTGAAACAAAATGCTATATAAGTGCGGGGTGCGTTCAACAAATCTGTACATAATTACTGTTTAAACACCGCCGTTGCACATCGCGTCTTCTGACTTACTTGTCCTCTGAAATTGCACACCAACAGGGCTGCGGGCAGAACGTCGAATTGACGGCAGGCTCGCCTGTGAAATGTAATTCGTGCGGAAGTCGCATATTGTGGAAACTGAGGACGTCTAAAGTCGTGCAATACGAAGCTCGCTAAACCTCTGATGTTGGCAAGTCCATCGACGGCTGCCGGTCCGCATGGCTGGATGCCGATGCAACTCTACCATGGCGCAATTGTGGAAATCTAGACCAATTATAGATGTAGAATGACTTTCGCAGCAGTTGTTACCAGCTTGTTGTGTGCTCGGGACAAATAGCCGACGCATAGTCAAATGCTGTGCTCAATTTCACGTGCCTGATTTGTAAACGACATTGTTGCACGTTTCGCTTTGATACTCGCCCAGGAACTTTCAGACATGCGCGTTTCGAAAGTGACAGAGGATTAACACTTGAAACATGAGCGGTGAGAACTAATTTAGGACGCTGAAAGCTAGTATCGTCCGGTTGGAGTACAGTCGCTTTGAAAACCTGTCGGTGGTACCCTTGGGCAGCATTTTCAGTGCGCAACGCCAGTGGTGGCAGTTCATGCAAAAAATTGCTATTCGGAAATACTGTTACCCGGGTGTGTCTTCTGGCCACCACAGCAGCTAACACTTCACTACTGATGCCAATATCGTATGACATGACATTTCTGTCATCGTTTTCCCGCTGCTGGTTCTTCCATCAGCAACTTGGTTTTCGTCAATGACCTGACCAACCATAGCCCCGTCATGGAGAATGACTCACCGACCGCCTCTCTACTAGAAGGACTCCCTATTTGGGTGAACGATTCCAATCGAGTTTGGAGTACGTTACGAATCGCGCGTTCGATTCCTCTCGGACGATTAGAATGGGTCTGGAGTTCTCGCGGATCCTCCATTCAGGATACATCAACATCCGCGCGCGCCGTCTTTGAAATTTCAAATGCCCAAGCTCCGACACTGCCGTATCTCAGCGAACAGCCGCATGACTGGTATCAGGCGCCCCATGTGTACATTCTTATAACAATTCTCAGCGAACTGCAAGGGAAAAGAGACTCGCCTGCCTGGCTGCGTATTCGCACATTTGTTGACGACTGTCGCGAAAAGGCACGCGAGTATATCATAATCTTCGCCGCGACGAACTTGGAGGTGCAACAACATCAGAGGATACTGGACAACTTGCGCTCGGAAGTCAACTTGACTTCGAGAGGCCGCGAGCGCGTAGTTGTTGTACCACCTGCTGAAATTAAGGAGGAACAATTGCCCATAACGCATCTGCACCATTCGCCATCCCATCAGGACCTTTTGTTGCGTCTGCGCGAGTGTGTCCGAGATGGAGCACAAGCACGCGTTAATATGTATGCTGAACAGGTATCTCGTTCTTTGGCTAATGTCAAGTCTCCTTCATGGTACTTTTTCAAGTTTTTCGCACTCAAGGAGGGGATGGCTTTCCTGTTTGCCCAGCTTGGCAGACGAGATCTCGCAATTAAATTCTATGAAGAGATATATGCAGTCATGTGCGAAAGCCACCATCGCGGCTTCGCTAGATTTTGCGATCTCAATGCTGCAGAAGCTGCAGCTGCTGTTATAAATCCAGATACTGTGGATTATCGAGCGCGATTGATTGATGGATCTATTACAGAGCTCGATTTGAGAACCTATCTGTTTGCAAGGGAAGTGTCTCTTTTACGACTGGATCGCAGGTATTATGAGATGGCGGAACGCGGTCTCAAATTTATCAACGCTTTAGCTCGAAGGTGTGGAGAAGAAGCCATGCAGGGAGGGAATTACATCACGCCGGTATTTAGAGATACGTGGACTTTCTCCGCTTGTCGTGCTCTAGCTGGTGTTCTAGCCATCGCAATACCAACACAAAAAGAATCAGCCAAGGCGGTCTCTGTACAGCTCTCATCGCACCGTGAAAGACATACCGCTCGTCTGATTGCTGGCTTCCATGTTAATGCCCTGAAGGCGCTTATCGGGCTAGCATCTTTGGTTTTACCTGGTGTCTTGTCACAATTTCCAGTGCCAAACGTAAAGCCTGCGCTGATCGAAGAGGCCAAGAATAATTCGAGCGAAAAACTGCGGAAAGCTTTGAGTAGCGCATCAGAAGCGGAGACACTATATTCAGAGATAGCAAATGCCGCTGCAAGCCTGTACGAGATGGGTGGTAGAGAGCGTGGTGCAGCAGCATTAGATGGGGACGCTGGTATTGTACGAATGTTCAATGGTAGCTACAGCGAAGCTGAAAAGCTTTTGAATGCTCAATGCCAGCGTTTTGTGAATGACAATGGCTGGGACTATCTGCATCGAAGGCAGAGAGCACAACTAGCCAAAGTCGAACAACGGCTTGGTCGTGTGCAAGAATACTTGGTTAATTGTCTTACCATGCTGTACATGACTCGGTCATCTAGGCTTCTTGTGAGGAAAGAATCGCTGTCAGAGGAGCAAGCTAAATTCTATGCCGATGAAGCTGTGAAGTGGGCCAAAGAGTCATTGGAGACAGCGAAACAGTTGCCGCGAGTGATGAAATACAGGGCAGATCGGCTATTTCAGGTGTATGTACTGCCGAATAACGAATGTTGGCAGGAGGGAGATCCTGGTACAGCGACCGTACGAATCAAGTCTGACATACCTGCTGCCATCAAGTTGGATCATGTTGTCCTGGAGTTTTCCTGGACAAATAGTCTTTCCACTGATGTTAGGAGGTCGGCATTGCGTGAGGATAAGACACGGTTTGGAAAACAAGAAACTAATGAAGGCTCTCCTCGATCAAGCTGGCTATCTAGTCCAGGGAGCAGATTCGGATCAGTAGCTGTGGAAAATTCCCACCGCTTGATCATGGAAAATGATGGCTCTGTGGAGTTGGGGGAAGGTGTGACAGATATTGTTGTAACATCTAAGGAAATTCCGTATCAAGGCTGTTACAGCGTTATCCATGCAGCATTATTTCTTGGCAACCTAAAACTTGTGCAGACAGCAATGCGGACTCCCTTGTCTTCCGTTGTGACAACGAAGGGTGGACCTGACCTCAAGCGTCCTTCCTCGCCTGGAATACCTATTTCACAACCTGACTGTGAAAATGGCATAGTGCGATTTCCACTATTCTTTTCAGCTCAACGGCCTCCGTCAGCGGCAGTTGTGATCGATAACGAAGCTTCATTGTTTCTTGCACCAAGTTGTGTGCAATACCTGACTGTGAAACTAATTGCAGGTGAACACGGAGTTAAAAAGGGCGCACGGCTTTTATGCAATCTGTTAAATGTGGATAAGTCGTCCTTCAGTTTTACAAACCAGTTTGTTGAATTTGTGAATGGCTCGCAGAACAATGTCGATTTGAAAGATGAAATCGAAGTTTTGGACATATGTCAACTCAAATCTGTAGATTGTGACAGTTTTGATCGAGGAGAATATGTGCTTCCTAATGACTTGCAGGCACACGAAGTTCTAAAAGCAAGAATTGGTGTTCGTCTCCTTGCTTCAGCAAGCGAAGTGTATACTGAAAGCGATGAGGAAGATTTTGGTGGTCTGGATTGCGTTTTGATGTTGTCAATGTCATGTTCTGAGCTGGACAGTTCTTCTAATCGAGAGTTTGTTGGTGAGACTGAAGCAAATTTGCATTTTTGTTCCCCAATTGATATAGCCGCACGAATAGACCTCAACTCTGAATGGGATGACGGTATTTCAATTGGTGTCGGTCTCGATGGCACTCCATTAAGTGACGGCGGTACATTAGTTTGCTCCATTCAATCTAAGATATTGGAACAGGAATCCATCACGCTTACTGAAGCAACGCTGGAGACCCCAAAGTGGCTAGAGTTGCGACCGGATGAACCCCCTGCCCATGTGGAATTATTACCATGTTTATTGCGGAGTGCTGGTGTATTTATCTGTGCATTCGATGTGCTGGTCAGGGAGGAAGTGACGCAGCAGTTTTCTGCCAATAGTTTTTCCGATGATGATGTGACGAAAGGTGCGATCAGTAGGCGAATGTCGTCTTTAAAAGGGAAGGTTTCTGGCATATCATTAAGCTCTGATGGGATGCCAAGACTAGAGCCACGAATCTCGACAGAATCAGCGATTGGCAAAGCGGTAACGAATATTTCGTCTACGGAAATAGTCAATCAAGGAGAAGAAGCGGATCTAAGTATGGATAATTCTAGCTCTGGAGACGGGCATGCAGATGATGTCGTTGACCTTTCAGGTTCAGGAAATTCTAATTCAGCTTCGGCAGATACAGTAGTTCCTGATGGAACCGCAAACAGTGCTACATTACATCTGAGCTTCCGGATTGCCGGTGTCGAAGGGGTTGGTCATATCGAGCGCCACATCAGTATGGGTGCTTTGCGAAATTGTAAGCGACGCTTCCGCATTTCTCGAAGTGTTAGTTCGGCTGGTACTGTGGGTCAGCTCATTGAAGTGGGATATTCTGTCACAATAGTCGGGCGCGAGTATGATATAGATGCGGTTGTGATGCAATATGAAGTAGACGCCGACCCAACAAGTTGGATAGTAGCAGGTCGGCGTCGGGGGCAGCTGGAGTTGTCACAAGGTGTTGCGGCGCACGCAACTGCAAATATCATAGCCTTACAAGCAGGACGATTGCGATTGCCCGGACTAAGGTTGTTTAGCAAGGAAGGACGAGGGCTACCGTGGTCGCGTTATGAAAACGTAGACGAATGTGACCTTGTGTGTGTAGTGCCTTGTGGAAGCATTGTAAGTGGGTGCAAATTTTCAGAGGGACGGGATGAGGAAGGGAAAGCAATGCCTGTGGTGATTGCATCGGATTCATTCTTCAGCCAATAAGAGGTGTAAAGACGTTGTTTATTGTGGGGGTGCCAATGGGTTCTGAATAGCTCTGAACCATTTGCGTAGAGTGGATTGCAGGCCAGGTACTTGGCGTTCAGCCACGCGAATTTCCTCGTCATCAAACTGGCGCAGTTGATACCCGTATTCGATGTTGTCAGATGGCTCATTCTGGAGATTGGGATAAAGGCGAATGGCGCCCTGCATGAGATCCTGCTCGGCATCGAAAATGGCATTCGAAACCTGACTGCTACGCGGGACAGAGAGGCAGCCGACGGGTAGCCAGGGCATCTGCTCGTCCGGGTTGTCTGTACCTCCAGTGCGAAGACGAATCCATACAGTGTACTCGGGCATTCCAGCGGCAGCCATTTCATCGTAGCGTTGCGAGGCGGCCTGACGGCGTTTGGAGGCATTCGAAGAGGGCGGCTTGTGGGGTTTTTTGCCAAAGCCTGATGGTTTGGTCGCCATTGACGGGGAACATACTGACGTAGGTACACGCCGTTGGTGTTGGGGAGCGAGAGGGGTCGGGGTGAGGAAGAGGAGATGCATTTGAGATGATGGCCTGGCTGAAGGGACGGAAGCGGAAACGTGAGTGGCTGGCAATGGAGATTAGAATTGTGCAGTTGAAAGGCGGCGGCACGTGTACGACGTGTACACCGTAATATGTCATACCCTCCAGCCCGATATGATACGATGTTGGTACAACGTGGCCCGGACCGCTGTTTCGTGTAAGGGCTGTACTTTGTATGGAGGCGAATAAGCGAATAGCACGTGTCTTGATATCAATTACATAATTATAACATTAATTATAAGCTTAGTGCTGATGAACATGTCGCCTATGCGCTGCGTGGTGACTCGTCTGAAGAATACATTGAAGCGACCGCCAGCAGCGTGCGCCATTCCGTCCACGCTGTAGTTCTGTAGCGCCTTCGCTGCGCACCTACGTACATAGCCCAGTCCATCACCACAAACGCCCCCCATCGTCCTCAACACTTATTCGCGCCGAGCCACGCTGTGCCCCGTCCGCGCCACACTCGGAGTGTCCCCGAGTTGTGCGCATTCATCATGGATGTCGACGATGACGAAATCCCCACTTGCCCCCTTTGCCTCGAGGAGCTCGACGCTACCGACCGTGCCGTCAAGGCCTGTCAGTGCGGCTATCAAGTATGTCTGTGGTGCTTGCACCACATTCGCGAACAGCTCAACGGCCGGTGTCCCGCTTGTCGAACGCCCTATGAGGAGCACAACTTCAAGTTTGCAGAGGTCAATCCCGAGCAAGCCGCAAAGGAGGCAAAGGAACGCGCTACTGCCAAGAGAGATCGCGAGCGTCGAGAGAAAGACAGAGAGATTGAACGCGAGCGTGCAAGAGCCGCCGCCGTTTCCCAACAAAAGGCAAAGAACAATCTTAAGCATGCCCGTATCATTCAGCGTAACCTCGTCTATGTCATCGGTCTCTCCCTCACGCTCGCCCGCGAGGAAGTCATCCGTAGGGCAGATATGTTCGGTAAGTTTGGTCGAACCCTTCGTATCCTTGTCAATCGCGCTCATCCGTTCAATGCTGATGCTCCAGGCGGTCCTAGTATCTCCGCCTATGTTCAGTACGCTCGCGATTCGGACGCATCAGCCGCTGTTCGTGCCATGAGCAATACCGTCTTCGATGGACGAGAGATCCGATGTGCCATCGCCACCACCAAATACTGTGACGTCTTTGTACGTAGCGCTTCCGCAGCCCTGGCGGACCACACTTTTGCGCTTCATTGTGGCAATCCAAGCTGTTTGTATTTCCACGCATTTTCGCCTCCAGAGTCCGTTTTAACACGTGAGGAAGTCCTCGCCCAACAACTAGGCCCTCCACCACCAGCACATCTTTTCGTTTCCGATCCGCGCCGCCCCAGCATTCATCCGGTTCTCCATCATCGCGCTCTACCCTTACCGGCGGCCTCTGCTAGCCCACGTATCCCTCGCCCTCTTCCCAACACCTCTTCGTCTTCTCCACCATCTGTGCCACGTAGTACTCCAACAGTACCTATTCCTTTACGCAACAAATCTGCCGAACCTTCCCCCAATCCTACTCCTCCCGCATCCCCAGACCCCTCCCATCCTTCAGGACGACTCACGCGCGCCCCTACAGTTGACCCACCGCTGCATTCGCACCCACCCACTACCTATCCACTTTCATCTTCCCCTCCCACTAGTTCCTTCCCTGCACCTCAACTTCCATCCTCAGTCGGATGGGCTTCCTCGCAGACTATTCATACTACTTCCCGATCCCCCCCTAGAAGGGATCCTTCCGTTTCATTGGATGAACTCTCTCGCAAGCCGCGTGCCCCTCTCCGTCGTAGCAGAGAAAATGCTCCTCCAGGTTTCGAGGACGCCCCTTCAATTTCTCCTCCTCCAATGCCTTCTAGACCACCAGGATTCAATACACCACCGCGATCGGCTCCGCGATCTTTACCCCGAACTGATAATACGAGGCCCACACAATCCGTTCTTGCTCCTCCACCTGGGTTTGGTCCCGGTCCAGCCGCCGCTACCAACATTTCGGCAAACTCATCTGTTACTGCTAACTCGTCTATGTCAGCCAAGCCTACCGTACATATGCCGGACAAAAAGGATGGTATCATGGAGAATAGATCTGCAAATGCCGTCGCTGCTGCCTGGTCACAAGAGGCATCCACAGATGAGGTGTTCTCAACGAAAGATAGACGCCCTTCAGGAACTGCCGGCTCACTCGGCGGCCTGTCGGGTCGTATTGCCCCTGATGACGCTGGAGCTCGATCAGAACTCGCACTTGTGCTTGCGAAGATTGGTGGGGACCTAGGCGTTTCCAGTGAATTCCAATCTGTTCAGCAAGTTACTGCTGCCTCGCTTCCTGCTCCCACTAATCGCCCCCAGAAGGTAAATGGCTCGGTTCAGGCATCGCCTGATATGCCACTCGGTCCCTTGTTTGGAGAACAGCAGCACGTGCACAGCACACACCTTTCATCAGGTGGACCGGTTCCAAGTGCTGTTGATTCTAAGACAATCTCATATGAATCCTCATCTCGACCTCCATTCCCTAACAATTCCCAGCCCAACTTCCGATCCGAGATCATCCAATCGCGGCGAAACAACTCTAGATTTGGCTTTGCACGAGAGGATCCCCCATCTCTTAGTCAAGTTGTACCGGGTCCGGTGCCTGCGAAGAAACCACCAATGGATGTCGTCTCAAGCTCACCAGTACCCACTATGGCGTCGTCTGGTATCATTAGAAATGGTATAACTTCTACATTACCGGCGACATTGAATGGGGCTCCAGTTGAGAGTCGCGTGAAGAGTTCTGCTAAACAAATAACGAGGCAGGCTACACAGCCGCCTCCAACTCGCCAATCGAGGTCGAGATTTGATTTCGCAGATCAAGCGCCATCGCCCCCAAAGTCGCGACATGTTGCTCATGTGACTGTGTCACATAATCCACATTCCACAGCTACAACAGTCGAACCTGTGAATGATGCGTTCGCCGCATCATTTGCTCAACTCAGTACTGCAGAGAAGCTTGCTTCAATTTTTAGCTCAGCACAGTGGTCCGCGGAGGCACTTCCTCCAATGCCCTCATTTGAATCTCAGGTTGATCCGATGAGTCAACCAAATGAGGTACATGCGGTTCAGCCACAAATGAATGGAGTTCCGTCCAATGGAATACCATCCATAGCGGTAACAACGCGGCCACCTGATAGTAGCGAAGAGAAAGAGCGTCCTCCAGCTCCTCGCAAGGAACCCCTCCCTTTTGCTCCTCCGGGTTTTAGGGAAGCCACGTCTGGCATTTCGCCGGAAACCACAGCAGTCGATTCTTCATCGGCTACAGCAGGCGTGGCTACAAACGTGGCATCTGGCGGGGCGGATAATGAGACGCAGGGTCAAGTCGAGGAATCGATGAGTTCTGGGACTGAGAGTTTGGAAGAGGATCGGAAGCGCAGTAGGGCTCAACGTAAGAGGGACAAGAAGGCTCGTCAACTGAGGGAAGCTGCGGAACGAAAGACATCGGAGGCGCGCCCGACGAATTCTGAACAAATGGTGATTGCATCTAAAGTTGCTCCTGTGGAGAACCCGGGGGAAACGAAAGGTCAGGCAATCGTGCCACAACCTCCGTCCGAGTCTCAAGCGATAAGCAATTCAACAGTTGTTCAAATTCTGGCAAAGCCAAAGGAGACTTCGAAACAACTGGAACTCACAAAGTCTACGGAAGATCCTGGTAGGTTCATGTCGGTATCCGAACTAGAGCGCGAAGTGGAAGCGGCGAGGGCGAGAGAAGCGCAGTTACAAGATAGATTGCTGGAACTCCAAAGGAGAATTCGTAGCTATGACAACGTTCGGACTTGAGTCGCCGTGAATACATTTACAAAAGCTCTTGAGCGCAAGATATCGGTCGCCCCTGCTGTTTCCTAGAGCTTGACGGTCGAAAGTCTATCAGGAGCTTACGCATACACAAACACCATTACTCTAAACGGTAACTGAGTTAGTTGTGGGGGGATCCAATGCAGTAGCCCTCCCTGTATTAAAATGACAAGTCGCTATTGAGCTTCAGTAGTGGTACCTATAGCGACAGAGACTAGACACTTTCTAGTTTCGGCCGAGAACTTTGTAACCGCTTCTCGAAAAGACTTGGCGGACTGAAGTTGCACAGCTCGTCTTTCTATTTGATTCTGAGGCAAATTTTGAGACCCCTGATATCCATGAAGGGCTCCAGCCTGGAAAGCAGCGTGTGCAAGTTCTTGAACAGCATTGCTCATCTGTGGACTATTTCCGCTGGACTGAACTAGTGCACGGCTAACCCTCTCAAAACCAGAATCTGTACCTACATGTTTCACATGAATAAGCGCGAGCAATGCATCCGCGGCTGCATCGAGATTCCCTGTGTGAGCAGATCCAGTTGCGATGCCATTGAAAATTACATTCAATAGTCGCGAGAGAGTGGAATCTACTATGCCACTGCCGCTTCCTTCTTTCTTGTCCAACACACGAGAACGTGCCAACAGGGCTATCGCTTCAAGCCCTCTTCGTTCCTGTCCGACTTCATAGCTCACTCTCTGCAATTCGATAGTGTGCAGAATTTTAGCACAAAGCTCTGCAGGAAGCAAAACTACTTTTTCCGGGTGTGTCGATACCAGTCGAGTGGTAAATCTAAAGAACATAGCACTAACACCTGGGAGCATCAGCACAGATTCGCTCATTATAGGCATTAATGTGGCTAAAGCATAATAGCACGCCTCGCCAACATCGATTTCCGTCTCTTCATCCAATATTCGTGTCATCAGCAGCAATATGTCCTCGATGTCGCAACATAAGTCGTCCACTGACGTTTCGTTCAAAATGACAGCAAGGATCTCTGTATGAAGCTTGACGAGTGTAACTGCATTTGTAAGCAATTCACTCGACTCAGACTCAGTCAAGAGAGCAAACCTTGTAGAGACGATATCATCGGCGAGGTTGATAAGGGCGCGGGCGACGTCAGGACGTGTGGCTCCAAAGGATTTAGCGCAAACAGCCGCAATACCTTCAGGTGCGCGCAAAGAATGCAACAGGGCATCTTTGGAGCGTGAACCAAGCTTTTCGCAACGAGCAGCGCCCCTCAGAAGATTGATAGTTGCAATAGCCCTATCTGCAGCATCTGCTGCTCGGTCACGTGTCTGCGCAAAATTTTGAAGACAGTTATACGCGGGCAATAGTAGACCTTCGGCAACGACGTCACCCATGACGATTGTTAGTGATTTACCAATGTCCTGCACGGCGAGCGGTGGCAAAGTCTGATAAGCCTCGACACCGGCTTGAAGCAGCTGTTGCCAAGCGTGTGATTCACGGACATCAGAGTAGCGTGCTGCACCAGCAGCAAGTGTGGAGAGGAGTCGAGCGGCTGCAGAGGCGATATCGCCCTCGAAACCACGTCGGGAGATACCCTCGATAGACTTCAAGAAGCACTGATTACGACCGGATATGGCGACAGATACGCCGCCGACAGCATCAAATGCTGTTGATGCCGTGCTATCATTGACAGGTACAAGATATGTACGCGTAACACGAGTCAATGCATCAAGCAAGGCTGTAGCCACACGTGGTGAGGCCTGGTCGCAATGTACGCCACGCGAATCGAGAAGTTTTGATTCTTTCTGTGAGACTTCAAACAATGATGAGAGGAGGACTTGGGCATGATGTGAGACTTTTGAGGAACTGTTTGTGGTGTCAGATTGGGGGGAAAGGAATTGAATAGGAACAGATGGATACTCTCCTTTTGCCTCGTCGGCAAGGACAGCTGCAGTGAGTTGAATGAGAAAATACATATCTTCCTGGTAGAGATCCAAGGGAATATTGTGCGGTGACTGTACACCCTGCCAGTTAAAGACTTTGTCAGCAGTCTGGAGGAGGAAGTGAGCAATAGCTGGAGCGATTTTGGTAAGCACAAAGCGGGAGAGAATGGCCGCAGCAGAGAGACGGGATTCATCGACAGAAGCATCATCAAAGCCGAGGTCCTCTTCAGTGTCAGTATGGGGGGTTGATTGTCGTGCGGCCTCATCGGTGCTGCGAAGCGACATGCGAATAAAATGGAATAGAACTCGCTCAATGGGGGTGGCAAGCGCATGTTCTGAATCTTGCGCGCCATCATCGCCCTGCAACGCGAGGTTGGCCCATGTCTCGAGGAGAATATCTGCGGCGTCCATGGAAAACACATCTTCCTCCACATCTCTTGATAGGCGGAGAGCGGTGGCATCCATCTCGGCGCACGTGTCATTTGCAAATAGTTGTAAATAGGAAGGATTTAGACTAACAACACCATTAAGGCCGTGCGCACAGGAGACTCGACGCCAGACTTCTGCGTAAGCCAATCGGAGGGGTGCGTTGGGCGATGAAATCCATGCTTGAGCGTTTATACCGTCAAGAACGGCAGCGAGAACGGCTGAAGCTGCCGATGGGTCGCGGAAACTATCATGACTGATGGCGGCTATAGCCACAACGATAGCGGCAGCCTTTGAAGCGGCGGGGTCTGGCTGGCGAGCGGAAATGCGCAGGGCGAGACGGAGCAGGGCAGGTAATTGATCAGTGATGCGATGCCATTGCGGTTGGCGGAAAGTATTGATCACAACTGCATCGACTGTTTCCACGTCTACGTCATCGCGGAGTTCGCGGGGAGCGGAATCTATGGTGAGAATTTTGTGAATAGCGGAGAGGGCGTGAGTGGCATTCGCGGACACAGAAAGGGCTTGGAGGGCGGCGATAAAAATCGGAGCGGCGTGTCCAGCGGGGGAATCGAAAAGTTCTCGAGTTTGATAGAGCAATTCAGTCAGCATGCCGGGAGCAGTTGGGGAGGCGGGGAGATGAAACTCATCCACGAGATATTCCAACAACTGTGTAGCGGCATCGGCGGCGGGGGTCGGGTTGGGGTCGGCAGCGATGTGAAATATTCTGTTGTAGAAGTGGGCCTGTGTGTCGCGTGGCTCTTCTAGATAGGCGCGACGTGCGAGCGAAGCTGCAGCACGCAGCATGGCGGCGCGCTCAAAGGGCAGAAGGGCGGGTCGTTGGAAGACGTGTTCCACGAGCCAGTTGCGGAGCGACGAGGGCCCATGGCGCTGGGCGGGGGGGAGGGCGTGCCAGCGGGAGGTGGCGACGTTGCGGAGTGCAGATGCGGCGTGAAATCGAGCGACTGGGGAGCGGGTGTGCTGAGCGACGGCGAGGGCGAGGGGAATTGCATCGGCGCGAGAGGTGAGTTGGGCCAGAGTGTGCTCGGCTGGAAGCGAGGTGCCGGACTGGGCATCGAGACAGGCGTGCTCGAAGGCGGCTATGGCTTCAGCGCCCGCCATCGATTGCCGCGTGTGGGGGTTGTTGGTGCGTACGGATGAAGTGGATACAATATATAGAAGTGGACAGACGCGGCGGCACGGCTGTAAGCGGGGAGAAATATTTACAGCAAGCGAGAATGGCGGGTGGAAAGCGGATGGAAAGGATGGGAGCGGTGGTTGAACGACGCGCGTGTGGTGTTTATCTAAAATAGGACGGTGGATGAGCGGATAGGCATGTCGGCGGAGGCATAGGAAAGCGCGGAGGAGTCGTGCGGTGGTGCGTGGGTTGGGTGCGGCGTCGAGCAAGCGCAGTGACGGCAGGCGGAGGGACCGAAACAAAAGGTTTGCTGTTTGCCTGAACGAACGAACAAACAGACAGATGGGCTGAGTTGGACAGAAGAAAAGCGAGTGAGCACACCAGCGATGGTCTAATGTGTGTAAATGGATTTGTGTCCTTGACACTCGCTGCGCATAATCCGTCGCTATCGCCGCTCACTGACTGAACCGAAACGGGGGGCGGCTCGTGTGTCTCGAGACACCTGAAATTCACTTGTTTCTGAGCCGCAAGCAGTCGTACACTGCAGCCCGACCGAAACCACTGCACGTGAGCGGACCGCATCTGCCACGCGTACTGTACCAATTACAGTAAAACTGACCCGCACACGGTGGACTGACACTCCAACATTTCATCAGTTACGTATGCACCGTTACCCGCCAAAACCGCTGCATCTGCCGCCAAAATGCATACTCCATCTCCTCTCTATATTGTCCCTTTCTTTCCCTGTCCGCCCGTCCGCAATCCCGCTCATCCTTCTCGCGATGCATGCCAAACGCGCCGCCGACCTTCTCCTCCAGCTACAGAAGACCAAGTGGCTCCCACCCTACAGCGTAAGTTAGTTGCCTTATTGCATTCTTTCGATGCATTCGCATCATCGGCGCCACATGCTAACCGCCCCACCCCGCCCCCACAGGACAATGCCGTGCGTGCCGTCGCCGCCGAAATCAAGGAGCTACTGGAGCCGTTCCTTGAAATCCTGTCCACACATCGCGATGAACTGCGCAGTAACCCGTCCATCATCGCCGGTGTCGTCGTGTACTATCGCTCCATCCAGAGGAACAAGCGATGCGCCCTCGCCTACCTCATGAACCGTTTGTGGCGCATCATCGCCTATCGCTGGCAGGTCGGCTCGGCCACGTCGGCGCATCTGTCGCAAAACATGTCGCCAGCTGAACACGTCTTCCTCAATCGCTACAACAAGCTGCTTGCACAGTATTGCGATACGGTTCAGTTGAACCTTACCGCCGATCTACATCCGCCACGCGATCTCTATGTAGAGGTCCGCGTGCGTCGCGATTGTGGCTCCATTTTGACCGATTCCGGCACCGTGGCTCTTCGCGTCGGAACTGCACATTTCCTCAAGAGGTCCGATGTGGAGCACCTCATTCGGCAGGGGGCTCTAGAGCACATTGTGTAATCTTATTTTCCGTTTATTGTACCTACCAGCCGCTGCACTCCGGATACATTGCCATTTTCCGTTCAAATAGCTTTCCTGCCGCCCTGAATAATTGCATATCGGCGCTTTCAGCGCGGATTATTTCGCGCCGTACTTGGCGCCGTATCCTTCTTCGTGTGCCGTTGCCTTTCACCCACGTTGGCATTCGCGCATACTGCGCCAACCGCCCGCGTCTACCACACGCATTGTTCAAAATACTCGCCAGCACGCAGACAGATTGTTGATACCGCTCCTGCAGACCAACAAAGAAGAAGCGCTCTAGGTTTAGAAGAGCTGCCCGTAATGCCGCTTGCATCGCAAATCGCTCCATATCTATGAACTGACTGCGCAGCTCTGAACACAATTCGCTACAAACGTCATTACTCGCCAATCTCTTGGTCATATAATTGCGATTTCGCTCAATCAAATACTGCAGCATATTGGTATTGTTGCGTTCAAAGTGCGCAAAATGCGATAGCTTTCTCGAAACCGGGTTTCTCATCATAGTAAAATATCGCACATCCCTGTGTGGAAACAAACTGTGCACACCCATATACTGATGGCCAACAATAATATCAATGCGGTCGCGTTGCGCAGTCGACATTGCCGAAACGGCATCAAGATTGCAATCAAAGCTGTTCGCCTTCTTGCGGCGTGCAAACCACCACGCAGCCAACCAACTGTCGCCGCTGGTCGGTCGACACGTGTGGTGCAGCACAAGCGCGTTGCGTTTTGCAAATGAGAACAGAACACGCTTGAGCGCATTGCCGCCCGTTTTGTGCAAATGCAGAAACACATACAGCGGCACGCGCGACGCGTCGGTACATGCTCGTCCACCGCCTTCGGGCTCCGTGTCCAGCGTGCGCAGTCGATGCATCGTTGGCGTCGAACGTGTACCCAGCTGTGATATCAACGCGCTACCAATGCCCAATGCGGCAAACGTACACGCCGCTATCGCCACCCGGCCCAGCGCGTGCTGGCGCGCGAGCGAGTGCAGCTGCCGGTGTAATGAGCGCGACGGCGACGATTGTCGCTGCGGAGCCATGCTGAGCGCCGTTTGCACGCTCGACGCGTCAGACGGACGCGTGCGACTATATCGCTCGCCGCGGCTACATGACGAGCGGGCGCGAGACAAAATGCGATGAAACAATGCGTGCCTGTCAGTAAGCTATCATGTCCGCGGGCTGGGCTCGCTACTGGGAATCAATTGTCAAGAGCTGCGTCTGCCCGCTTGTACTGTATCTATGGTATGTTATGTTTGACAAATGCAAATCAGTCTATGTGCCGTGATTCATCCGTACTGTGTGCCGATTGGCTGTATCTGACGTTATGTGTTGATCGAATCAATTTGATTGTGCTCCAATTTCCTCCAACCCGTCCAGCTGACATTTCCTAAAAAATGCTTACAATTTAACGTCCTACAGTAGTGTATTGCCGATTTTCGCCCTCGCCCCGCCACCATGCTCTGCCTTCCGCCCCCAATCGCGACCATTTCTTTCCCGCCATGTCTGTCTCCTCGCTCCCCCCAACAGACCTCTCGGAGGCCGAACTGGACGCTCTCTCCCCATCAGCCCTCCTCTCCCTCGCCGCCTCGCTAGGCCGAACTGACCTTCTCGTATCTGCACTCCGCGGCGGTGCACCCGTCAACTCCAAACTCCCTTCCGCCTCCGATCCCACCGTGTACCTAACCGCGCTTCAAACAGCTATCCAGCACAATCGCGTCGATTGCGCACGCGCCCTTCTCGCAGCGGGTGCATCAATAGACGACACATCGATCCGTACCACAACCAAACTACTACAAGCCGTCAACTCCCCCGCACTCAACGCTGTCTTCGCAACACATCTCTGCCAAAAAGCTGCGACCGCAGATCTCCCCGCCGTGGATGCCGCCCTGCGAGCAGGTCTCGATCCCGCTGCGGTAGACTCCCCAGACACTGCAAACACCCCCCTCCATTGGGCTGCTTCCTTCGGTCAGCCACCTTCCATTGCCAAATTACTCGCAGCCGGCGCCCCTCACAGCCCTGTCAACGCAGCAGATGCCACCCCACTCATAGATGCCGCTCGCGCCGGCCACATTGCAGCCGTTCGTGCTTTGGTTGAGGCAGGCGCAGATCCGGCATTCAAACCCAATGGCGCTCGCTCCGCAATCGACGTAGCTCCGAATGACGAAGTTCTAAACGCTCTGCACAGGCGTGAGCCGCAGCCTATAGAAATTTCAAATTCCGCATCGTCACTGCCGTCTGTACCGCCCACGCCGTACTTTCTGCCAGGTGAGGCGGCGCATGCAGGAGCATTTCGCGAAAATGACATGGCCCAACATTGGACCCGTCTTCTATGGCCGGCACCGCAGCGAATACGTCTTGCGAAACCGCACGCTGCTTTCACCATGCCTCCCATTGTGACGATATCCGCGTCTAGGCAAGCAATGCGCACTGCCAAGCAACTTTTATCTTGGCTTCGGTCCGCACTGTCTGACGAGTACAATGTGCGTATCACCGGCGGTGGTGCTGGTGGTCTTGCAGAAGCTATTGGCTTCTCAGCTGTTATTTATTTACGTATTGATACCAATGCTACTGAATGTGCTACTCAAGCGTACAATATTTCCGTGCGAGACTTTGGAATCGATGTGGTCGCTTCAGATGAAAGTGGCTTATTCTATGCATCTGCCAGGATTTTCCACATCCTCCAACTCTGTGAGGTAACACGTGAATCCGGTGCCCCACTGACGATTCCGCTGTTGAGTATTTCAGACTGGCCGAGCATACGACGACGCGCACTCTATCTGGATATATCTGGGCATCGCCTACCTTCTCTTACAACCTTGAAAGAAATTGTATCTTTTATGTCTATGAAAATGTATATGAATCAGCTTCAGTTGCAAATTGGTCGCAACTTTGAGCGCATGGATGACTCGAAGCCAGCAGCGCTTAGACATGAGCAAATTCTAGAACTTTGTTCATTTTGCAGGGAATACTTTGTAGAGCTCATTCCTGTTGTTGCTGAGGACGAAACCGGCGATGAACAAAACGTCTCAGGAACTGGTGGCGTGGAATTGAAACCAGGTACGCAGGAGAGGTACATGGATCAAGAAAAGTTTTTTGATGAATTCCTCCCTTTGTTTGATAGTAATCAGGTTCACGTAGGAGAATTGACAAGGAAGGCATCGTGTGACTCCTCGGATTTGGAGTATTTAAGGAATATCTCCAAGTTGTTGAGGTTCCGTGAGAAGCAGTCCATGTTGGTTTTTGGAGATAAGATTACATCTTTGCTCTCTGATGAAAGTTCTGCATCTGGAGTGCTTGCTGAATTACCTGCACATACTATTTTGATTCTAGAAGCAAACAACAGCAACAGTTTTGCTTTCCAGCAGTATTGCTTGCAAATACGTCAACATGGATTGATTGTCTACACCTGTGCATCATCTTTTCTTGGGAATTCTATTGCTGGGCGGGTATCATCCTCCCTCAAGAGTGCTCGAGTTGTAGTGGAAGCAGCGCTTATGGAAGGTGCAGCAGGTGTGGTTCTGCGAGATTCTAGTATGAAGGCGTACGGTGCCCCATTGGTATTACTATATCAGTCAATGATTCCTTTCGCGGGTGCAGCTTGGAACGAGAAGAATATGATTCAAGAATCTTCCGGTCGTGATGAGATCCTCTCCCAGTTGTATGATACATATATCTTCAACGATCCAGTTGAGAAAGGTATGCTAGGTAGTATCGCAGTTGTATTGGGAGACTTGCATCTCGTTTCCAATGACATTAGTGGTGTAGGGCTTTTCAACTTGCTGACACAGCACAATGAAAATGGTAATGATGTGGAGGAAATGACATACCTCGGTTTGAGACGAGCTTTGAAAAGAGCTGAGAAAATTGAGACGGCTCTAACTTCATACAAGGGAAATGCTAAAGCGGTTGATGTTCAAGAACTGCAAGTATGTGCAATTTTATTGAGCGTGGCTAATCGAATTGGCGCCTTGTTGATGTCTGCATCGTCAGCAGCATCCATGGATGGTGACGAGCAGCCCAAAGAACGCAGTTTCGATGTTGGTGCACTAGCTGATGAGAGACGAAGCGACATATGCAATGTGCTACTTGAAGCAATTGATCTATTGCGAGAGTCATGGATGCACAGGTATACGGGTGGCGGTTTTGCAGAAACGATAGAATTCATAATGGGCAGCACGTTGTCAAAATTGGCGGCTGGGATGTCATACGCACAATATTTACAAGACAGAAAAGCAGATGGATGGGTGCAAGTAGACGATTAGCAGGGAGATTGTGTATATAGATATAGAAGGACTCAAGTATCTCGAAGACGTCCAATTCGTAACGATGGGGGAGGTAGATCAGCAAGAAACTGTTCAATACTATTGGTATAGATGCTTTGTGGCTCAGAATTAGAATGGAGACATATTGTATTTGCCTCAACAGGCGGTGGAATTCTAGAGTGTGATTTGAGTGATGGTTTCCTGGGAGAGTGATGCGATTGCAGCTGGAGATGTAACAGGATCCGGGTTGGCTCGTCTGTCTCTCTGTGCTTCATCTCTGCACAAGCGTGTATAATAAAGCCATGTTGATCAACAGTAGCCCGTAGGCGAGGCAATTCCCTTATGTCATGTATAATGGCAACTGATGCATCAGGATTGTCAGCGTCACATGCAATGCGTGCAGCAGCTATGAAATCCGACAGGGATGCGCTTGTTTCCATATGAGCTAAATATCGCTCTCGATGTTTTGGAGGGATTCGACTACCAATGGGATGAAACGGTGGATTTATTAGCACGACATCGAATGCTCGATGAAGCACTGGCGGCAAACAGCCACCTTTCAAATCATGGTGATAAACATGGCCAGTCACATCATTCAACTGCAGGTTTCGTATTGCGCGCTGCACCAATTGCCCCTGAAGCTCCACTAGATGGACATCGACGGGGGAATTAGCCCTGGCAAATAAGATGGAAACGAGGCCTGTACCGGCGCCCAATTCCAATACACGCGCGGTCGATGTGCAATTCAGACGTCGTTTGGATGCTAAGATGTGCGAGGCAAAGTAGGGAAGAACAAAGGAATCGGTATTGGCACGGTAGCCGCGTCGCGCCTGCAGTAAATAGACGTTCTGTCGAAGAATCAAGTCCAATGTCTCAGCTTTGTCCGGTCTGAGATGGGCTGGTAGCACAGCAAGGTCGTCGCTTGGCCATGCATCTTCACGGCGACGTGTATATCCATACGGCTCGGTCACCTGCGTGGCATGATCGGATTTGGGCGGGCGATCTGGTGGAGCGGTGCTTGAATATGGGCGTGTGAGCAAATGTCGTTGGAAGGCGGCGCATCGCACCTGCCAGATGAATTTCGAACGAGCTGATGAGCGCATTGCATTGGTGGCAACAGCAGGGTGCGGACGAAGATCGTAGTATCGTTGGTGGCGACGAGGACGGAATAGTGACGAATGGACAGACGTATAGTTTTTGCCATCCAATCAGATCGCTGCTGCTGCAAAATTACAGGCTGATGAAGAAAATCAACTTGGTTTCTACGACTACTTTCCGGTGCTCTCGTCCTTGCAACGTCATGAGCGCTTGTCCTCGTACGCAGTTTGGATTCGCATCCAATCTCCACGCTCTATATCTATCAGCCATGGCATTTGTCTCGCACTTTGCACACATCCAACAACCACCATCAGCAATTACCAGTTCCAATCGCTTGACAATTCGTCCACACCGCAACAAACGAACCATGCGCGCCAATTTCAAAGCCTGTATGCATCATGCCGACGCCATCCGTCACAATAGCAAGTGCGACGACGACGCCATGATGCAAGAAGCGGTCACTTATTGCCATAACTGTGGCACCAAGATGGAACGCAAGATACCGCCAGGCGATGAACGTGTGCGCAGCGTGTGTCCAAACTGCCACACCATTGCCTACGAGAACCCCAAGCTTGTCGTTGGCTGCGTGCCCATTTCGCAGGACGGTAAGCGCGTGTTGCTAGCGCGACGCGCATTGCCGCCGGTCGGAAAGTGGACCATCCCGGCGGGCTTCCTGGAGCTGGGCGAGACGACTGAAGTCGGCGCGGCGAGAGAGGCTTGGGAGGAGACGGGTGCGTTGCTTGATATGAATCCTATCACTTTGTTGGCGGTGTATAATATTGAGCCCGCTAATCAAGTGCAGATGCTGTATAGAAGTCGACTGCTCAACGAGGAGACAATTCAAGCGGGCGTCGAGTCACAGGTTGTGCAAATGTTCGAGTGGCACGATATCCCGTGGGATGATCTCGCGTTTCCAACCATCAAATGGGCTTTGGAATATTCGATTGAGCATTTGCACAGCGTAGCTCCGCCACCTCAGCTGCGTGCACGGTGAATGAGTGAACCAGCGGTGCTATCAGAATCGCAATGGAGGGAGCGTCTTTGGCGTGCGAGCCGAGCAATTTTCACTGCTACTGGTTGCCTACATTATTGCGTTGGCAACGAGCGAGTGACGCTGATAGCAGTGCGTAGCATAGATAATATTTTCTCGCGCAAACGCAATTTCATGATCAAACCTTTTTTCACTGGTTTTTCACATCCCTCCGTCGATCATCACCGTCTACTCGCCCGCAAACCTTCCGCTAAGTTGTCTGTACGCAACATCTGAAGGGGAAGCTCGTCATGAACGCTACGAATGGCTCTTCTCTTGCGACCTCTTTAATCAATAACAAACAATCCTTCTTCCTTCCAGGCGACCAGCTATTGGATTTACAGCACGCAAATGCACTGCAAACTATCGCTCCAGATAACGACAAGCGATCAGTGGTCAGATTAGGAGGTGGTATTTCACAGAGAGGTTCCCTTCTTGTTGCGTCCAAAGCAGGGTCCCTAGCTGTGGACAGTCGCAGAAACAAGATATGGGTCCAAAACAATCAAAAACGATATACCCCTGCTTTGGAGGACATGGTCATTGGTATCGTACAAGATCGCCACGCAGATGAATATCGCCTCGATATCAATGGCACTGACACAGCTACCCTGTCAGCATTGGCCTTCCAGGGTGCTACAAAGAAAAACAAGCCCAATCTCACCATAGGATCTCTGGTGTACTGCAGGATTACACGAGCATCGAAGAATATGGAAGCAGAAGTGTCATGTGTCGAGCCTGGTAACACCAAATCTTGGGTCAGTGGTGAAACATTATATGGTGAATTGAAGGAAGGTAACGTTGTCCAGGTATCCACCGGATTGGCAAAGTCGATGCTGACTCGTAATGGCTCCGTGTTGCCCACTCTCGGTGCTAAAATTCCTTTCCAATCTGCTGTTGGTGTCAATGGACGTGTCTGGGTGCAGACCGCAAGTACAGCCGAAACCGTCTTATTGTCTATAGCCATACAAAGTGCTGATACTATGCCCGCCGAACAGTGGAAAAACTTTGTCACAAAGCTGTTGGAGCAAGGTACCAAGTAGATTTGACAACGGCTGATGTATTTAGGCATCAATCATTCCTCATAGCAATTCCCATGTATATCTGTATAATAATGCGTTGGCGTGATCGCACTGATCGGTAAGCATGTTGGACTACACAGGAAAGCCTTACAATTCAAATACGTTGTTTTCTCCGCTCTCCCCACTAGTATTCTCACTTTCTTTGCCCCTCTTCTTTCTTTTCTTCTCGTGCACAGTATCACCCTCTAGTACCCGCAGTAACGTTTTTGCTGTATGCTCGCACTGCTTGTTTTCCGTAACGGGTGAACATGTAACATATATTACATTCCCGAGCGGACGTGCTAGTAAACCAGCGTCCTTGAGCTTCCTGACCATATCGGCAGCGCCCGTTGATGCGTACCCAAATTCATCGGCCTTCAGCTCTATCGCAAGGACGGTCCCAATTATTGTAACATTGTCAACGTCTTCCAAGCAACTAATTTCCCTTGCCTGCATTTCATTCCACGATTCCTTAAACTTATTCTCTTCAGCTATGAACCGTTCGCTACACCGATACTGTCGCAATGACTCCAAAGCAGCTGCACAGCCTGCTACATGTCCCGTATATGAATGACCGTGCAGTAACGCATCACGTTTAGAGTCGCCCTGGAAAGCCTCAAACACTTCCGAGCGTGCTAGAGTGACTGCAAGGGGTACAGAGCCACCAGTAAGTAGTTTAGCATATGCCGCGATATCCGGATTTCTTCCAAGTATTGCGGCACCACTCTCGGCACCGAGTCGATACAATCCCGTAAACACCTCATCATATACAACAGGAATTCCGCGTGATCTACATTCGTCAACTAGTGCACGCTGGAATGCTGGATCTATCAGTCGCATTCCACCCGCTCCCTGCATCACTGGCTCTATGAGTAACGCACCAATATCCGCTTCTCCAGCTTCAAGTACCTCATCCAGGCGCTTTGCAATTGTCGATTTGTACGCAGGATATTCACGCCGGTTATCAAGAATTTGATCAAGACTCTTAAACTGCACGTCTTCCTCTTCGACCCAGTCGGGCATACGAACTGTCCAAATACCATCTTCAATACAAGCCACTGGTGGAGCGAAGAAAATGCCGCGCGGCTCATACCACGCCATCTGTCGAGCATTGTAATCACTGCGAGGTGCACAATCCATAACACCGAGGGTGTCACCATGATAACACCCATCAATACCAACAATTAGCGTCGGGAGCTTTGAACGATCTGGGAACTGCTCCTCCCGACGTCGGAAAGCCATTTTAAGTGCAACCTCCACGGCTGTCGATCCGTTATCCGAATAAAACACCCGCGCCGCCCAACCAGATCCTGGGCCCCGCAGTAACTCTTTCGCTAGGTTGTATGAAGGTGAATTCACTGCTTCTGCAAACATAACATGCCCATAGCGCGCCACAGCTTGTCCTATAGCAGAAGAAACCTGATGATTACCGTGCCCAACTCCATTTGTCCACCAGCTGCCAATACTATCCATCATTCGGTGCATACCGTCTTCACCATGACAGGTGAAGACATCTCCATGCGCAGAGTCTACACAGGTAACACTACCCAGCTTTGAATGTTGTGTGAAGGGATACCAGAATATGTTCTTGGCGTCTTCACGCATTTCTGTGAGCTCTGCAGTGCGCTCAGTGTCTACGTATTTGAGATGAGTGTATAGGTTCAAGTAAAACTCTTCAGCATCTTTTTGAGCAAAGTACTCAGTTAGAGGGACTTCACGCGGTGGTAATGCGGGAGCAACGAACACAGCAGTACCTGGTTTGATATGTTGTTGAACGGAGACTTCATTTTCCAGTTCTGGGTTGTCAAAGAGGACCACAGCAGGAACATCATATCCTCTTCCGAGGAGTGCTTCGTATGCAGCTATAGTTGCAGATATACCTCCTAGTCTGGAATCACCCAAGAGCACTGCAGGAAGACGAAGGGCACGGTACATATCAGCCTGTAAAGCCCCTGAGGGTGATGGGGAAAGAACACCACCCGCTGTCTCAACCAGTGACATACATCGTCCTCCAGAGCCAAATAATCTTGCATAGTGGGTAAAGTCATCCAGACTGTCAACAACTTTACGGCACAGCTCATCATCACCCGGTACTGGCGATGTGGTGAGACGCGCGGCAAGATCAGGACTGACAGGTTGTTCGAGGTTTAATAAAGTCGTTGATCGTGCGTTGGGAGCAAGTTTGGCGACAATTGCGCCGTCATCATCATCTGGGTATCCAGATTGCACAGGTTTTAAATACAGTGATTGGGTCTGTGCATTGCGAAGGAGTGCTGCACTTAGAACAGTCTTTCCCACGCCAGTGTTGGATCCCCAGATTTGTAGCGTCAATGGAGGTGGATGCAAAGAACCCGGTCCAGATTGTGTACTGAACGAGTGAACGCCACATGAGGCTAGTAAGCCTGGACGACGGAATGAAGCAGCAAAAAGCTTGTTCACGCTGACTGCCTTGTACATTTCGCCTTGCAGCCGCTATTAATCGTCAAAGAATGTTCGAGGTTCTCTTGCCGAGGTCGGGCAATTGGGAGATTGGAGACAACAAGACTTCTTCAGACTGGAACGATTTGATCTGCGGATCTATTAGCGAAATTGTTGAATTCAAAATTTGTATCCAACATTTTTGAGGCATCGTTCTACATTTGCGTTCGGTCGTTGCAAATCCTTGATCCACCCCGCTTCCCCATTGTTCCTCTGCCGCTATGGCTCCGGCACCGATAAGCATTGCTCAACTACCAGAAGAACATATTCCATCCAGTCCAGGAGACTTACCCGAAAACGGCTTGCAAGTTGAATCACTTCTCCCGCCTGCCTATTTAACTTTATTCTTTTGCGGTCACGTTCACTTCTTCAATACAACGCTCAGTCTCTCTACAAAATCTGCGCGATACCGTGCTCTAATCCTCTCATGTCGTGAAACGCTCTCTTCCGACGTCTCTGAAACACAACAAGACTCCATTGTGGCACTATCAGATGCGTTGAAAGTCTGGCATCTTCTGGAGGCCATGTATCTATCTGATACATCTGACACTCATATTTCCCTCTTCGTCTCTGAATGGTACAGAGTCAATTACGAAGAACCCACCTCCGAAATCAAGTCTATCACGCCGTATACATCGGAGGACGAATTCTGGCCGCTCCTTACCAAACTGGCGATCGTTGGTGAATTTGCTGCAATACGACAGCTCCTCCTAGCTCGGATCCAACAAAACGACTCTCTCACGGCCGACTGGGCTGATGCAACAGGTGCCGCCCAGCTCGGCCGTCCGCCCACCCATTCTTCACAATTATACTCACACGTGGAGGCCATCCTTGCGCGCGCCCCAGGCTTTCATATCGCTGCGCGTGCCGACGGATCTTGGAACGAATGGCAGCGCAATTGCACGCTTTGGGCAACTTCAGATGAGCTTCAGGACCATCCTGCTGCTGCTCGTCTTCTCGCTCTTCTCGGTGGAAGTACTGAAGATATCGCTAAAGCATGCTCCAACTGGCAGGAAATGCTTGTCGCTTGCTCCATATACGCACATTTTAATATATCACACGGTGGTCATCTTCGCGGAAGCCCCTTCCTCATCGAACAAGCATGTGCACATGCGTCTGCAGCTTTTGACACTCCGGCTAATGTCGCAGGTGGTGCGCTGTTGGAAGCAGCGATGGGTCATGCCGATAATGCGATCGTTCATATGGGTGCATGTTTACCAAGTAGCTGGTTTTCAGCTCATCTATGTGATCTACTCGTTCGTGGCGGAAAAATGACCGATGCGCTATCTGTTGACTTGGGCTCTGAAGATACATCGATTGGTATGCGTGAGTACTATATCAGAGATTTTGCACGAGGACTTGAGCGCTACCGCGGTATGTGGCGAATTGCTGCAGACTATTTTATGCAATGCCCTTCACAAGGCCAATCGCTGCTGGTCGATATGTTGTTGAGAGTGCCGTTTGATAGCCATGCCGACCCAACTGCTGAAAAAGTGCTGCTGGTTTGTAAAAAGCGCAAGCTGCGGAAGACCGCTCGAGATATATGTGAAAGACTGGGAACAGATTGTTTGCAACAGGATAACCTGGGCGGGGCAATGTCTTGGTACGCACGCGCAGGGTTGTCGAAGCGTGCAGAGAGCGTTGCAGTGCAAGCACTACGCAGAGCAGAGGTAGAAGGGCCTGGCTCACGGGCAGCACGATCACTCTTTTGTGTGGTTCGAGCAGTTATTAACTTTGGAGATGAGAAAATGCGCGAACAATTCCAATATATGCGCGTCTACAGCGAGATGCAGTCATATCTGGTAGACATATCAAAGTTTGCGGAAAACGTTGATGATGTCCCTCTGGTAATGAAATTTGTAGCCGCAGTCCGCAGACTACTCGGTGGAGGAGGCTTACCACGCAGTTTTTGGTGCATTGTTGCATATGAGGCTGCTAAAGTGCTAGAAATCCACCCTTCCACCGCCTCCTGCTTTCCACGGACAGCTATTAATGAAATTTTGGGTGCATTGCAACTTGTTTCTGGACCGCATCGAAGTATTGAATTAATATCTGGGCTGAGAAGAAGACTAGCTTTCGATGCTAATGCGACGCAATCATCTAACACATCCGATCTAGGAATTGCAAGTATAGAGGAAGCTGAATCGGCAATGGGCCAATGCCGAAGCATATTTGTACGAAACGCCGCAAAGAAGATCAACTCTGAGTAAAAATCATGACTTATCCTTCCAGTAATTCCTCTTTTCCTCCATTAGAACCCTCAATCCACGCTCAATGACCCCGTCGTCATCGAGCTTGTTCTGCACAGATTTTTCTACCTTGCTCACCAGCTCTTGGCGACGCTGGGAAAGAATCGAAACATTGTCACGCACTTCCTGCAAATCAGCTTCAGTATTCGTAAGATATGCCATCGTTCTGTCGAGGAATTGTTGTGATTCAAGCGGCCTGGATGCTTCCAATCGTACGTCTACTTTGAACGCTTCAGAACTAAAACAGACCGTCACACCAGGGCGACTAGCTTCGTTCATTTCAATCCTGATGGCTCCCTCTGTTGTATCCACAACATTCATAAGGCTTTTCACAAGGGCGGCTGCGTTCTTTGCCGCACTCGTATTCTGAATGAAAATTTCTTCATCATTGTGTGACCCAACATATGACACATCACCGTTACTTACCGAAATACGAAGAACGGCGTACCGGTTGGCATTTTGTCTAAAGCATTCAAACAGAGTGTACCATGTTGTTTGTTGCACATCTGTCATTTCACCGTTTACTTCAGGTGTGATTATTCGAGTCTGCCACCATGATGGGCCGCTTTTCTCCATTTTTACATTGACACCAGAGATGGTAGATTTGCCTCGGTCACAAGGAACTATGCTGTGGTAGACAACGGAGAGAAATTGGTCTTCTACGATGGTTTTAGTTCTCCTGAAATGGTACTTCGCTGGCAACAGATAAATCGGAGAAATCGGAAATACTGCAATTCATTCATCTGCCCCCTTCCACGTGAATTGTGTAGTTTGGAACGATAAACGCAGACTTGTGACGCAAAGGCATTTACTAAACACGAGGGTTCTCTATCTGTCGTTGGTCTTATGAAGGGAAACACACCTTGGCATGCCTGCAAAAAAAATGGTTAGTCGACTCGAGTGTACCTATTATCCATGTACGACAACAGCCCAATTACACAAAGAACGCATGCGTATGCCGATTTGATTTACACTAATTCATCTTTTCTGTCGATAGAGTTTCTCACGCAACGTCGAGACTGAAGAGATCACATGCGTCCAACAGAGGACGACAGCAATACCACCATCTTCTGTATTCCTCTCACAAAAAACCCACTGTATCAAGGGTGACCTGTCTCTAGAAGCACGCGTTATCTATGTAGATCTGCCACAGTCACCGTCATTACATAGTCTGTTTTAACTTTCTGTAATGGATGACTCAGAACTGTATTATGACACGTCGCTTCCGGGAGGTATGCTTAGTCATTATGTTAAGATGAATAATGTTTCAAATACCATCACAATTTGAGTAACGCACTTCCCCAACATGCCGTCATAATCGCTTCTTCTTCTCACAATCGCATTTTGGGACTGATGGAACCGACAACTTGTCCGGAAATAACGCCGCCGAGATTTCCGAGGAGAGAATGACAGTATTAGACTGAGAGTGTGCACGCGTAACCCCGGGTTGGAAATAGATGTACAATGATCAGTATGTGAAAGGGGCATGTGTATGTCGAAAACAAGTGCGCCAAATTCCAAATTGTTACTAGAGCCCTTCTACTCTAAGCTATTTCAAGAAGGAACTCGATTTCGTTCCCTTACTTGTTGGTGGCGTCTGTATATTATAGAAATGAAAGATCAGTGGACCACATAGCAGAGTTCCCATTAGTCTGGATTTCTACTTTACGACGATGCGTATGACGGAAGGGGACTATCGGTTGCTGATAGTTGCAGAGCTCACGTAAGATTCCATAATTTAACCTCAAGCGTTTCTAGACTCACCGGGGCTTAAGTGGTCCACTGCAATGGAATGTGTAATGAAGCCTTCCTGTCGGAAACGTCTTGGGGCATGCTCATAGTGATAAATTATATGCTTTTCTCAGTAACTCGGTATTATTGAGACGCACCATAACTCGTGCGTAGGTCAGCGTTAGGCGCATCACTCCACGACGACATGTAGTAAATGTCACGGATTTTTACCCCGTGTTTAGTCGAGATATTACACTCTTTTCATAGACGTTGATTTTCTTCGTTGCACACATCGACGAGAAGAAACATAGAGTGAGCGTCACCACTGCAGTGAGTCAGGTTTCGGAGGGAAAGAGGACGGGAGAGTTGGTGACAGTAACGTAGTAAGAGATGTAATGAAAACATACACCAGATTGAAATCATTGCGGCATTGCCACGGATTTTTGGACCCTCTTGAAACATAAATATCATAAACAATGGGTCAAAGCTGGTTTGGCAAGTTAAGAAATCATGTCACGGTCACCAGCGTGTCTCTGTGATCCTTACTTCTGTTCCAAGGACAACAAACTTATCATAGAGACATTGGAAAGTATTGGGCATCTTTGCCCAAATTCCATATCTGTAGCAAGCACGTGGTTCTGGAAAGGTACATGACACAGCCTTGTAGATAAGTGTCAGTATTTGTAACTCTTTCGCTTAAGATGATGTAACTTTCTAAGTCAGCTGGGCCCAAGTTCATTTGTACGATGATGTGACAGTAAGCGATGTCAGAGAGACTATCGGGTCTGAGCGGACATCGGAGAGATTTAAAAGTGGAGTCGGCTGAAAACGCTGAGGTTGTGGATTCAAGAAGAACATGGAAGTATGAGTTGAGAGAAGTTGCCTTGCAGAGATTTGGGTGGCAGTATCGCGCGAGCTGCGGCACGCAATTCCACTATTCCTTTTGCATCCCAAAAAACCGATATTAGTCGAAACGCTGTATTCGTTACTGGATGAGCGTATTGTTGGGATCAACTTGTTGCCTGACTTGGTGTGATGGTTAAACTCTAGAAAAAGCGCTCGGGGAGAATGGCAATGGAACCACAGATGTTGAAACGATACACTTGAAACTGGATTGTCGTTCTGAAAATGTGGCAAGCGATGAACAGACGGTTTATGTGATAGTCAAGATGTTACAACACTCGAGGTGCAAAGTTGTTCATCAAGTTTGGCATGTGATAGTGTATAGAATGCAACTTTGTTAGTCTACTCGTATGTCGATAGATACAGATTATGGCCATGCATGTACAAGGTGTGTAGATTGGGAAGGAATGACGTGTTACATCAGCATATATACGGCAGCGGGAGTAGCGCTATTGGTTACCAGCTTTGCGCAAGCGCCATAATTGACTAGTCGCGTGAAGGTACGCTCGAGGGTACGCGAGCCAACGATGTGTGTGATGGTTGAACAAAAGAATGGAAGACGTCATGAAAAATTGCGGCGAAAAATTATTCAGCCGAATATTCGAAATACGCGCCATTGCACGACTTGATAATGCCACGCATCCACGCTTACACGATCGAGCCCTGCTGGCAATACAACGCCAAGTGCTCACACCATTGGGCCTGTAACAGTACAAGACCTCAACCGCATCCGCATCCGTTGCAAGCCGTTCGCGCCATCAAAAAACCATGCCATCAACAAACTTGGAAAGTAGCGACCACGTCGTTCCCACCTCCCCTCTTTCCGCCACAATTGACGACAGCGACGGCGATATCTACCCCGCAACCACCCTTCCGCCCTCGCTTTCATCGCGCGCACCCGCCGATGAATCCGACCTTGTGCTCACCCTGCGTTCGCTCGAGCGTCTGGTCACCTCGGCGCGCAAAATGCGCATCCTCCTCCTCTCCTCCGACACCGGCGGCGGCCATCGCGCCTCCGCCCAGGCGCTCAAGGCAGCTCTGGAGCAGTTGCACCCCGGCCGTGTCCACGTGAGCATTGTGGATTTTTGGGTTCAATTTGCAGAGGGAATGTTCTCGCAAATGCCGAATCAATATGCTTTCATGGCCAAACATCCGTGGATTTGGAAGGCATCATACGAATTCACTCGCTTCCCTCCCGGTCGCGCATTCGCAGAGACCCTCGCTAATTCCTTTGCCCATCGCAATGTCCGCCAAGCCTTTGAAGAGTATGCCCCTGACCTCATCATTTCCGTCCATCCGCTCGTTAACACGCTCAGCCAAAAGGTTTTGCGTAACATGAACAAATTTTCCGGTATTCCAACCGTGCCCTATGTCACTGTCGTGACCGACCTGGGTAGTGCTCATCCGACCTGGTTTCACAAGGGCGTCGATATGACCTATGTGCCCACTGACGGCGTGCGTCAAGTTGCGAAACGCGTCGGCGTGCCGTCGCAAAAACTGCGACAGCTTGGTCTTCCCGTTCGCGAGCCGTTCTGGCGCCCACCCATGGACAAGCTCAAACTTCGCTCTCAGCTTGGATTGCGCTTGGACACGCCTGCTGTCCTGATTGTTGGAGGAGGCGATGGCGTCGGCGGGCTCAAGCGCATCGTGGAAACGTTGGCTTCGTCGCTCGCGGAACAAGTTGGGCCTGATGGCGTTCAGCTTGTGGTTGTTTGCGGAAAGAATGAGTCCCTGAAACAGCACCTAACTTCTAAGACATGGCCGCTTCCGATGAAGGCTATGGGTTATGTGAATAACATGAGCGAGTGGATGGCAGCTTGTGATATTCTTTGCTCCAAGGCTGGACCAGGCACGATTGCTGAAGCGCTTATTCGTGGACTGCCGACTGTTATTACTGGATTTTTACCGGGACAGGAGGAGGCCAACGTGAAATACGTTGTCGATAAAGGAGTGGGAGAATTTGCGAAGAAACCGCGCAAAATCGCGGATACTGTCGCAAAATGGCTCAAAAATCCTTCTTTGTTGACAATGATGTCTCAACGTGCTCTGGAATGCGGCCGACCAGATTCCACCATGGCAATAGCGTCGGATATTATTGCAGTTGCAAGAGCCAAAATCGATCACAATATTGCTACGCTAGAAAGAGAACAAAGACTTCGAGGTCGTTCCGAATCCGAAAGCGCCGCATTACAAGCTGTAGTTCCCTACACTCCCAAACTGGAAGATTCGGACTCACACCTTCTCTACAGAGTTCGATTTCTTCTTCGTATCGTTATGGGCGCCGTAATTGTACAAGAGGCTCTCAATCACGAGCCCAAATCACAGGGAACCCCGCCCACTTCGCCGGTAGGGTCACCGTTAGAACGTACCAAGACATCCGTTGTATAGTATGTCGAATATTTTGGACTAACTCATTTGCGGCTACTTGTAACTTCCGAACATGCAACCACTGCCTGGGATACATGGTCCTCTCCCACTTCAAATTTTCCGAACACGGCAACTGCACGCATGAAACAAAGTGAGCCTTAATAAACGAACCCGAGATATAAACCAATTCTATTGTCGCATCAAAGCCATTCTCTGTTCCATAACCTCCAATGCTACATACGCCCTCGCAGCAACCGTTGGCTCAAACAAAACTTCTCCCTGCTCGCTCGCAGACGTCTTTTCACCATCAGCATTCGGCAATCCTTCACATGCCGCCCGTACCACTTTCAATCCGCTCTGCAACAAAGCATCATTTACAAACTTCTCCGCCACGAAGCGCTCCAACGCCACAATGGCAGCATATCTCACACCCCAGTCCGGTTCCACGTCTGCAAGTTGCACAAGTACGGTGTACGCCTTCTCCGCCTCTGCGCTTGAGGAATACATCAATGCAGACAATGCCCGACAGGCAGCGCGTCGAACGTTTGGGATAGGCCCCTTTTCTGCACATGCAATGCACACATCTGCCACGGAGGGATCACCGATTTTGGCAATGGCGCGCAGTGCGTACGCATTCACAGAATAGTTGAAGGCAGCCACGCCGCGCAACAGGCTGGGAAGCGACTCGGTTCCAGCAGATGCAAGCGCGTCGATTGCAATGTTTGCTGCGACGGGATTGTTGAAGCCCAGCATGTCAACCAATACGGGCAGTATTTGGGGGTTTTCAGGCACTGCGGATGCGAGTTGTTCTGCGGCAGAGATCAACTCCGTCGGCGAATCTGGTCCGCCTTGTATGTATTTTACGCGTGCTGCAAGCGGTTTTGGAAGCGTAGCTAGATCGATTTCGTAGTCTATTCCACCGTTTACACCGCTCATTCTCACAGCGGATGTGGAGCGGTGCGACTGGCGCTGCTGTAGGACAGGGAGAGCTGAAATGAAGGCTGGGGTGCGCTGCATGATGATGAGCATGGGTAGTTGAAACTTATCAAGAAGTGGAGTGAATTTGAGATGGGATTCGTGGGGTTTGATGTTCAATCTCTAATTGAGTCGCTCACCGGCGATCCACAGGATGGATAGATAACGCTCGGTAATGTTAGGACGATTGGGGTGTTGTTGACTTGGGGGGTTTGAGAAAGTGGGCAGGGAGGAAACGGGAGTTGCAATATCAATATTTTTGTTGGGATTGATCGACTTGGGAGATCGTTTCAGATACAATCCCAAAGGGGAAACAAGCGACAGCTTGTCCCCGCCTGAGACTTCAAATATGTATTGCTGGTCTGGATTGATGCGACGTCATATGCAATTGTCTCAGAGATGCACTCAAGAGCGACACCATCACTGTTCATCAGCCGAACCTGTCAACAATTTCCAACACCTCCAAGCATCTTTAGTACAAACTATTCCAAACACAACCTCCTTCAATAATGAACTACAAGAGCACAGCTGCCCTGCAATGGTACGCGTCTTTCTCACCACTTGCTGGTCCCTTCCAAATCGCCAAACTAACCAGCCAAACCACTCCCCTCGATCAGGATCCTAGTCTTCTCAGCAGGCATCGCCTCCCTCAAGGTAACGCCTGTATCACTAATCACTCAACAACAACATATCATTCAACCAAACTAACCCAAAGTTCCCAATCAGCTCGGCAAAATGTACGCGAAGGACCACGCAGCCAACATGGCCACAAGCTACAAAGACGCTACAACCCGCCAACAAATATCTGACGAGATAGACCGTCACAATGAGCGAGTCCCCTCCAGGCAAAACTAATCGCTAACCATTTCTGACAGCATCGCACGCCCGTACCGCATCTGCAATATTCGCAGAATGTACGCGCACCATATCAACGCCCCCAAGCGCCACCGCAGCACCAATTGCACCTGCAGTCGCCCAATCCCTCGCCTCAGCCCCCGAGCTTACAAATCCCTTCATCCATGATTTTCGACTGGCACCAAGAACACACGGGTATCCACCGCAGGCACGTACAAACTCCTTCCCATGCCGCATCAAATTTACACTACCTTGTGCCTGTTTTGCAAACCCTATTCCGCAATCGATCATCATGCTCCAGCGCGATATTCCAGCGTCTTGCGCTTTTTCTAGCCGGATCTTCAGCTCGCTGCCTACTTCGGCCGCGATGTTTGTCTGCGTGTATTTTGATAAAGCTTGCATTGTTTTCGGGTCGCCTCGTGTGTGCATTTGTATGCTTGCCGCCCCTGTTTTTTGTAGTATGTCGTGCATGTTGCTATCCAAACCCCCAGCCGATATGTCGTTGATGATCTCCGCGCCATTTGATAATGCTTCTTTTGCGACGCTACTTTGGTAAGTGTCGCATGATATGAGCAAATGCGGAAATTCAGTGTGAATCGCTGATATTGCTGCTGTTACACGGCGCAGTTCTTCTTCTGGACCAACTGACTCTGCACCCGGTCGTGTGCTCTGCCCACCAATCTGATTGTAGCGATAAATTGAGCATGAAGAAATGATCGAGCGCTTGTTAGAACAAATTCGTCACAGCCATTTGAGATGCGTTTCAAGAAGGTGTATCCATATACGTACATCAATGATATCAAAACCTGCATTAGCAAATTCTTCCGCCTTAAATAACACGTCTTGAACCGTTCGCAGTTGTCCGCCGTCACTGAAACTGTCCGGCGTGGCGTTTATGATTCCCATTAGTTTCGTATTATTCCCCCATTTGAGCAGCTGACCTGTGTAAGTTGGAGTTACTCGAGTGAGTCCCGGTCCCCCTTGCAAATCCAGTAGGGAAGAAAGAAGTTCAGAAACTGAAAGTTCCTTTCCGCTTGTGCTGGGGATTGTTAGAATGTCAGACAAATCCAACAAAGGGCGAAGAACAAACTCACGCTCAGCTATTCTCGGGTGGGGAACAATTAGCTCCCCGTCAGGCTTGGAAATAATCTGATTGTTGTAAAGCGCAATATCCAAATCGATTGGGCGCGGGCTGTTTCGTATTGCATTGAAGTCCCTTCCTAGATCCGATTCAACAGCCTTCAGTTTTGCGAGAAGTTCAAGTGGTTCAAGATCAGTTTCTATTTCGCAGGCTGCATTGAGAAATGAAGGCTGATCTGTGATGTACATCCTGTATGCGAGCGTGATTGCCTTGTTAGTAATCTTGTATATTTGTTGTACATGTCGGAAATCCTTCCGAAAAGAGAATAACGTACGGAGCACTTTCATACAGGAATGATGTTCGATGAACACGCGACCATTTTTCCATCTGATCCAAAGCCCGGCGAAGATAATTTGCTCTGTTGCCAAGATTTGACCCGAGGGCTACGATGGCCCGGGAAGCTCCTGCGCTTCCCGATGACAAACTCCGAATCCCATGGTGGATTCCTTGAGACATGGAAAATACAAGTCGATCAATGCGTACAAAACAAACATACGATTAGTGGTAGGAAACTATTGACGAAACGGTTTTCAAGGCAAATTTGCCATCTTAAATCTCAGTAAATCTGTGGTCCAGGCACCACATCGAGATACTCCAGATATGCTTGTGATGCAACAAAACAATGTATAGTGTACCTCATGGGGAAAGAGACATTCTGTTCGTCGCACCCATGAGACTGAAGATGACCAAGATAACAAACTTGTGTGCACTTTGTTTAAAAATGGAGTCTTCGTATCCATCTCGCGACCCAACGACTTTATTATTGAAACAATTATTACCCATGAATCAATCTGAAGCTCTACAACCAAGACACTTTTCAATCATCGAAGCATCCAACATTGGACTCATAGGCCCAACATCTACTTTAACGGAAGTGCATCACGAAGCAGAACGAAAACACCGCCACCATCACCTCCTAAAGGTGGCGCTCTCGCAACTCGAATGTCAGCATCAAGAAACGTGGTCTCAATATACCCAACAGGGCTACGCAGCCCATATCTCAGAGGTGGCAACCGTCTCACATCATAACCAGCCAACGTCTCTGGCTTGAAAGAGCTTTCCGTAAAAGTAATATCAATCTTGACGTCCGACTTTCTAAATCCCTTTGCCGCAACCTCAACAGATGCCATAGTCTGTCCTATGAACTGATTACTGATCGGCGCAAAGGGTGGTTCAAGCTCCACAATATTCGTAAGTTCATAATCATGTTTCTGTCCCTCCTCAGCCTCGTACACGTTTTGGTATATTTGTCCGACCAGTGCGACGGGTGTCAACAAGGCCAATGAGACGATGTCAAACGCATTTGTGAATAGCAATCGCCACCGGCCAGTCAATTGAGGGTCGTCACATGGAGCCGGAGTTGGATTCTGACGCTCAATTTGTTCAATTAGTGTAATGATTTCTTTGCGTTGACTCGGACTTGCTACAAACCCGCGATTTGTGGTACTGACGGAGGTTAGTAGCTCTCGTTTAAGGTCCTCGAGTGGAATTTCGCGCACAGCAGCCTCTAGTACTTCTGGATGTGTTGTGGCAGAGGTCCCCTCTGTTGTGGAGTTGCCAAGAGGTTCTTCACTGTTTGAGTACGGCATTTCCGACGAGTAATTGGAGCCAGTACCGTTTTCTGACATTGAAATTCTGGTACGAGAGTGAGGTCGGGTGAGTGTTGTTCGTTTCAGAATGGGACGTGATTTTGTTGTGCGGTGATGCGCGATTTGAAGCGGGATGTGAAAGGACGATATGAAGGTGGGCGGTTTGGTTGACAGGTGCATGGTGCTTCGCGTGTTGGAGAGGTTCAGTAATGGGTCCCTTGGGAATGGACAACTGATTCAGATGAAGGAGCTGAAGAAACTTGTAGTGGAAATAATTCTTCTTGGACTATGAGATGGAGCAATGACCAGGCTAAACATAATGAAGATGACCGACTGGTGCTTTGTGGCTCAATTGTGAAATCACATGCGCCGTGACACGCGATGAGATATCTGCCGGTGATATTGGTTTGAGCGGCCCAAATTATCCAGTTTTCATCTTCATATCCACACGTGTTAAATCAGATGCCAAATTCAAAATCACCATATCTGAATTTAAATTACTCCATAATTTGCATTCCACATTCCAAAATCAACCCAACTGCTATTGAACACATGACGTCAATAAGGCACCACCATTACCACCGGCCCTTGTGTCTACCCAACATCTACCAATCTCACCTCCACATTCTATGAATGGTCGGCTCCAGAAACAGAGCGGTCCGCAGGCGTCAGAACCGTCGAGCAACCCCGGCCGCCACCGTTGAAGACATCAAAACCGCTGCAAATCGCTTCCTCGACCTCCCCGATGATAACGCAATCAGTACTCTCAACACTCATCTGCAATCGCTCGTACAACAGACCAGTCATGAAAATCAAAACCTCGTCGGCTCTTCAATATTCTCGCTGCTACAAACACACACTCCATCTCCAATTCACCGTGTACGTCTCGCCGAGTTGGCAGAACGCATGACGGAATGGCACTCCGCGGCTCCTGAGCAAGCCATAAGTGTCATCACAGATATCTCCATCTCATGCGTATCTGCAACAGACGCGCGTGACACAGCAGCTCTTGCAGCCTGCATGCGAGCTGTAACATCCATTGCAAATGCAGCATCTAATCAAACGCGCGATATTCTCGAACGAAAGATTCCCCTACTCATCGAGCCGCTTCACAACGGTCTGTTCCGTCCACGTGCCATGTATCCAACTACGCCCGACAGTGATGGCGCGCTTTCCGCCTCCATGGGTTCTGCGTCCAATTCCGATGCAGATCACTCTGTACGGCATGCAAACACACAGCTTGTGGGTATCAGACTTTGTGCCATTGATGCGCTTGTCGCTCTAGGCGCAATTTCGTCAAGAGCTCTTGTGCCATTCTGGAGTCTCTTTCTACCGGAGCGTGATGGAGTTGCCGCGCTGACATCGAGCACACGCGAAAATCTCGCCTCAATTATTTTGTTTGAAAGGAGAAGCGAACTCAGGTCGAGGGCTGTCACAGCTGCTACAGCACTTATTGTGACATCTCGTCGCTTTCTGCAGACAGTCACATCGCATCGCGCATCGGATAAATCGCAGGCTTTTACATCGACGAGCTCTCGCGTCCTACGTACGTGTGTTGCCATGCATACAGTTGTTGCGTCGGCTCTCCGCAAAGAATCGAACCCCATCATACTAGCGAAACTTGCCAAGCTCGCGTCGGAACTAGCCGCGAATACATCAATTCCAACTGTGCCGGAAAAGAATGTACTTGCTTTGCTACGTGAATTGATGAACAGAGTTGTAGACTCCCAGACCACAGATCTCACCACCCGTAGTGCAGCAGCATCTGCTATGGCTGTCGTTATCGGGAAAAGTGGACAGTATTTAAATCCCGCCGTAATGGAGCAAACATGTAAGGCTCTTGTGGAATCGTTAAAAAGTCAAGCAATTCATCCCTCCTCCGAGATTATCAACGTCTTTGCAGCTGTTGTTCAAAATCATTGCAGAATGTTTCTGCTGCTATGGCGAGATTTACAGAGACCTGATCCTACTTCATGTCAAGATGAAGCGTCATTCACAAATTGTTTACATTTCGCTCGCTTAATTGAAACGTTTCTGAAGGGAACACTTGGACGAGAGGAATGGAACAATAGAGCTGTTTCCGATCATGGTACATGGTTTGAACTTCGTGATACACTTATACAGCTACACAATGATTTTCTCCAGCATGCCATTCATCAAAGCTGCAGTGCTTTGCAAATATCTGCAATCGTATCACTGGATTATATCCTGCAACTTTCTAGTGGAAGCAAAATGGATAACGATACCGTCAGTGAGATTATAGATAGCCTAAAAAATACAGGGATTAACAGCTATCCCCTTCCTGTTCGGATGGCGGCGCTTCGAGCGCTGGCCAGCTTTCCACTCTCTGGCACCGGTGTGGATGAAGTCATGAGTATAATGGAATATTTCGACGTCCTGATCCGAAGCGAAGAAACGGAGCTGCAAATTCGCAGCAAATCTATGACCTCCTATGCTATTCTGCTTCGGAGGATCGAGAAGTGCAAATTGGAAACAACAGCGTATCTACAACTTTGTAGGAGGACTTTTTCAGGGGTAAGTAGCATTTTGGATACCACAGCTCCAAAATTGGGTGAGTACAGCTCGGAGCAGTCGACTATAATTTCCGCAGCAAGGACAGCGGCATGTTCATTCATTGTTTCTTTCATATGTGTACACATTGGAAATTCGAGCAGTGATCTGCAAGAAAGCATTGTTGGCTCGATTCGTGGGAGAGGTCTGGAGCATGTGTTGCGAATATGTCAGGATAAGACAGAACAGGAAAACACCAGATGTACTGCATGCAAAATGCTTGGAGATGTTATCGAATTTAGTGATGGTGCTATCACGAAAAACAAATTGACGACTGCAGAGCATGACAGTATCATTGCATGCATGCGGAATATTTTCAATGATTGCGAACCTACAAGAGTACAGACCTTTGCTGTTCGAAGCTTAAAGAGGGCGACGAAAATTGGTATGGATAAGAGATTCTACATGAGCATATTGTGCTTAGCGACTCGCTGCTACCTTGCGGCAAAATCAACATGCCCGAAAACTGATCTTCATTCGCAAGCACGCCACCAGAACAGCATGCTAACAGAGGAGGTGTGCGGGCTAGTGTATGTGATACTTGACAACGTCGAGGAGGAAATACTCGCAGAAATGGAAAACTTGGAGTTGTGCTGCAGCATTGTCATAGAGTGTGTACTACTGCATCTGTCGCTACCCACGTATGTGACACAGCATTTGGGCGGGCGTGCAAAAGAGGACAGCGAAGCAATTGTCAAATCCAACAGCTGTATACTGTTTGAGTCATTGCCGGAATCATCACAGAATGTTATAATGAAAGCATTGTCATTGGGGAATGGGATTGACGACGACGGATTGGAGGGTAACAATGCCTAAAGAAGTTGGTTCAGTCGGGCGAAAAGTATGCTAAAAGTCACAACTGGAAATCATATTTGTGTATTGCTGTAATGATGATGTTCATGAATTTCTGTTCAGATTGGCTAACGGTGGTGAGGGAATGTATGTCACCGACCTACTATGGGGGAGCTATGCCATAGACTATCGTCTTAACACACGATGCATTACGGTAGTAATCTTCAGAAACTTGGCAGCAAATATTTACAACGAATCCTGCATGGCCTTCTGACTTGCAACCAGGCTCGCAGCTAGTCCGAGCGCGTCGCTTGATGCACCCCAATGAGAACCGCAGAGGACAACACCAGGGTTGAACCAAAAAGGCTGAGCATGGAAACTGTTTCACCAAGAAATATTAGGCCGAGCAGATACCCGACGGGTACGTCCAAATTGCGTATAAGCATTCCAGGGCCCACTTTACAATATTGGAGACCCTGTGTTAAGAGGCATTGGCCACCAAAAGCAAACGTCGAGGAGATGAGCATTATCAATACTCCCTCTTTGTTAGCCATTATAGCGCCCGGACCCATTGCACCACCAAGCAGTGCGCCAAGCACACTGGAGAAAGCGCCAAACACGACCACAGAAGCGATGAAATGAATGTCAGATCCCAAGCTGCGCAGGATGCAGTAAGCTATGGCGCCTGCAAGCGCCGAGAAAAGCGCACAGGCGGTACCAACGATATAGCTTGTTTGCGACGCATCCAGACCTTCTAATCCAGAGGTTGGCTGAGCAATGAACACGACACCTACGAAACTGACAACGGCTGCGACGCAATCTACCTTTGTAATTGGTTCACCGAGAACCAGGTGCGATATGATAATGCCCAACACTGGCGAGATGAAGAACAAACTGATGACGATTCCAAGTGGTAGCAGTTCAAGTGCTTTGACAAAGGTGTACAAACTTAGACAACCGAACAAACCACGGCACAAAAGCCATTTCTTTTGGTGGTTGGTTATACTTGCAATTGTGGCTTTCGGATCGAGATATCGGGCGATGTACACAACAGCGAGCATACATTGTACTAATCCCCTAAGAAACACGCATGCGGCGGCAGAAATATGGTATTGGGTCTCTGCGATGTGGTTCAACAAGGACATACCCGAGAAACCGAAGGTCGACAAGGCCATAAGGAATAGGCCGTAGAGTTCAGATGAGGTAGTGGAATGCGGATTGCGCTGCGTGGCGACAACAGGTAACTGAAGCTTGGCATTTTGAAGCAGCGGCTGGGTCTCGCCATTGGCGTTGGGCAAATCTGTTGTTGCGGTCAAGGACAGCTCGGCATCTCTTTCAGGAGCGGTGCACATTATGAAAGAGGAGCAAAGGGTTGAAGCGGCGGTAGGCACTGATGCGGCGGCAGGGGTGGCGGCGCACGGGTGGGCGGCGGCCGCATTTTAATACGAGGATCGGAACAAACGCTTCGTCACAAAACGATTCAAGTGGAACATGTATTGGGCCAGGATGGGACAGAGCGGACAGTCAGCACCGGTGCAAAATGGAGGGAAATGTACCCGTACTTACACCATGCATCAATGCGGCAAATATCCGAGCGAATACTACGCTTAGCCATGTCAAAGGGATCATGACTGGGGCATAGCCTGGACCGCAATCTAGTGTTTTTATGTGCTTTGTGCAGATTTTTTACTCGTAATTCTCGCAAGCAGCGGCGCACCATGCGCATATTCAAAGACGATTTGCAGGACCCATCCCTTGCACTGCGCTGCAATTCAATTCGATGATGTGGTGCAGTAACAGTTGGCAGCGACAACTTGGCAAAAGTTATTCTCCACCAACAGCAAGGCAGTACCGCCGCATACACCTCATGGCGGATCAGCGGCTGGCAGCCGCCGGCCGCAGTTCAGTGATGAGAATGGTCTGTCAAATTTCACACTGCGGTTTTCGAACAGTTTTCATTTGCGCGCTGTAGACGCCGACGACGACAGTTTGCTCCATGTGATGCGGCAGTGATTGGAACACGCTGTTCAACGTGTCCGCGTTGTGAAATGTAGTGCTGACCTGTACCTCTACTGCATGCCAATTTTGTACATATCCGCTTTTCTGTACAAAACAAGATAATTGAGATGTGGGCTGATGTAGAAGAATGAGCGAGTGGTGCATCTGGAACATGGAAAACTTTTTAAAATCTTAAAATAGGATATGTATTCTTCTTAGTTTTAATGGTAGAATTTCCTGCGATCGGGAGATACCCGATCCCAAATGGTCCGCCCTCCGAGGGCAGACCGTTTCAAATGTCAATATAATGGCTTCTGTGAGGAGATGGATACGCTGTGCAGCCAATCGCACTCCTGAATTGGTAATTGGAATATTTCCACTTGGAGAGCTTCTATTAGACATGTAGGAACGCTGTGCGAGGGAATCCTAGTGCACAGTTCTGCACAGCAGGTGGTGCGCCCACACATTGTACCAGTGCCAGACATGGAGCACAGTTTTTCATACAAACGTCTCAGGACCAGGGAGTTGGTGGAAGAGAACTATTGACCTCCATACGATACAATAGACGATTATTTCAATTGTTAAAGAGCTCAAACAGCTTTATGTGAAATCTTGTAGTACTGTTTAGATTCAGTCAATATTGAAAACCGCAGAGGTATATAAGCAGACAGGGCCTCTGTCGATAAAGAAAAAAGGACGCCACTCCACACTCTTGATTCTGCGCATAACTCTTGCTACAAGCCTCAATGGCATAGAATACATGTCAGGTAGCACCAAACATCACCATATCTCTGTGACAGGATACCATCTTTAACTCAGTACAAACTAAGCTTAGTACACTATGGTGTCGCTCTCAAAGTCGCCAACCTCGTCGTCAATATACTCTCTCACGAACCCCACATGACCGTGGTCATCGCGAATCACCCGCTGCATCCGCACCGTATTTGTTACTGAACAAGCTCCTTTCGAATCTTCAATAGCATTGGACATACAATCGTACCCAAGCACCTCCTTCACTATATGATACCAGCCGTCGGTGATGTTGCCACGTTTCGAGACAAGTAGTCGAACAAACGTGTTGAAAATTACTATCGCAATAAGCGTGACCGATAGAGCAAAAATACTAACGAGTGGTCTGACAACCGATATCTGGATGGGGCATTCTGTCGTAAGTTGCTGGCGTGCCGGGTCGTATCTCGTTTGCCTTTGATCCACTTTCTCGATGTAAAATGATACACTCACAATATCGACCATGGGCGGAAAAACACCATGTATATCAGTGCTCGCACAATCTCCGGTCAGCACAGTGTTCGCTTCAGCTATAATTCCATTACCGGTTTGGATGCGTTCTACTGAACCGTGACCGCATGTTAAACCAACACGTGAAGGACCAAGAACTAGTATATCTAGGAACTGCTCGGGCGAAATAGAAAAGCTAGGCAGAGAGTAAAACGATCTTCCCTCCCTGTTTCTCCATTGAAAATATGAGACCTCCCCGGAAACCCATTTAGGGCCCTTAATTGCCCATACATACCTTCCATCTTCATGAAACTGTACAGTCAGCTGCCGCGATCCTGTAGCGTTTGGACGTAGACCGGAACTTAGGGATTTGCATTGCCTGAGAGTGGATGACATTTTGCCCAATGAAGTAACCAGAGGGATCCCCGTGCAATCCCCTCCTAGTTTATTCAGAATTGGAGAAAACTTCATGCCGATACGAAAATCACCGTTTTCACACCCTGAAAGAATGCTCTCACGCGGAACAGCTGCCGCAATGGAACCGATTGCCACTACCAAAAGAAATAATCGAGCAGACAGGGGCCAGAGAAGAAGTTTGAGATTAATATGTTGCTCATACTGTTTCCAGTTATGTGTATAGAATGGATATTTTCCTCGAAGGAAGGAAATGATTCGAATAGGATCATCGCTGTTGCTAAACAGCATGAAGCGGCGGAAAGTATCAAATGAAAAATGGTGGCGTGGTGTTTGCTGCATAAGTTTGGAGATCAACGATTCGATGTTGAAGAGAATGAGAGATATGAGCATAGAAGAGACGAAAATATTGAGGATTTCGCTTTGAAATTGGAAAGAAGTGAACGAAGAGGCTGGAGTGACGTCTAGAGGGTCATTGATAGGCATTGTAGGGTGTTTTTTGAGAACGAAGATGCAGCGAAGAGATGAGAGGAATCGAATCCAATTACAACACCATATCACATATCGCCCAAAGCCATGTACTTCAAGTACAACCTTAAGATCATGATATTATAGCGCCGCAAGTTCACATCGAAAGTAAGCACAGCAAAATACAACTGCAGAGTGCATAATCTTCATTTGATGTCTATTGAATTGACAACAACGCAAATTTTTGTTGCTTTCGCTAAGGTGGATTCCGAGATACGATTGGTTTCTATTACTCGTTGATACACTTCCTAACAAGGCAGGTTCTTACTCTTTGTTGGGAACACACTAATCTACAAGAAGAGAAATCTCTTCGTAAGCCGATACCTCACAGAAAGCAGCAGTTGTACAAATGCATAGAGGGGTCCCACCCAATCAAAACTGTCCTCTCTCGCAATTCTGACTGTTGCAGCGAGCAACCAACAAGGAGGCATTTATCTTGAATGGATGACATGATTGACAACTTTTTTCATCTCCATGAGGGTAACCTTCCTGCACTTGTAAAGCTTGCTCTTCTGTGCGTTTAATGCACCTATCGCAAGAAATATAAACTTGGAAGGAGTCAGAAAGAAAGCATAGAACAACATCACAAACCTTCAACACTATGGTTCTCAGTGATCCTGTAGACGTCACTCCAAACTTCACGTTCACGTCCTTCCAGTTTCAGACTGAAGCCCTAAACCTCTTCGTCTCCGCCACACTCATTTCGCTCATCCTCTTCAACCTAACATCAATCGTCTCCAAACTCATCCAACAAACCCCTCGTTCTCATTTCTCATTCAACTCCTTCCGCCGCTTCATTATCTATATTAGCTTTTCCGAGCCTTTTCGAGTCGTTTCATGGCTTCGAGGAAGATATCCTTTCCATGAAAAGCACTGGGAACGGCATAAACAGAAAATTAATTTCAAGCTTCTATTGTGGCCCACGATTGCGCGACTAATTCTTCTGGTTGCAACAATTGGTTCCATCGGAATAACGTTTCCGCGAGAAAGTGTATTCTCTGGATGTGGTGATGGAGACTATGGTGTCTTTATGAATTCGTCACAAGGGCCAAAGCCTAGTGAGGTAAATAGAAGTGCTTTTTGTGTAGATGTGCCACTTGTGAGTCGGATTGGTTCTGTCACGACTTCTGTAGATTTCTGCAGCATACGCAGTATATCGGGTAGAAATCCAAGTATTAATCGGCAATTTGTAATGATATCATTGCCTCCAGGCTCAGCCAGTACGCTTATTTTAGGAAATGGAGAATCCGAAGGATTTAGTTCCTCCCTAGCATGGCATGATGCTGCTGGAAGATCTCTATTCACGAATCTCGAAAGTCACTTCAGTGCAGACGATATTCTTCGCACCATTGGGAACGGCCTTAGAACTCTCAATCCTCATTGCGTTCAGGGAGAAATAAGAGTGATTGAACCTGAACCAGGTGCTATCTTCAATCAGATTAGGAAATACACTCACATCCTGAATTGTAGCATTCTTCCATCTGAAGTTGTTCATCCGATGCTTTCATTCTTCGTATCCTCGATGGAAGTGCGAAAAGTCGATGAGCCCCAAGTCCGATTGGAAAGTTTCTCTCGAAACACCACTACTGGCTGTGTAGTTGACGTGTTAGTGAACACTCCATTCGTCAACATTCTGCCTCTCGGCGTTATTCTTGCAGCTATATTCGCGGTCAACGTCGTGGTCAGTTTAGTTGCACTGAGACGTGGCAATATTGTCGACTGTTCATATCACATAGTCAAGGAGGTTCTAGGGCACGACTGTACATCGAATGTATTACAGGATTCGAAGGGGCCATTTTCTGGCGAAAAAGAAATTACTATAAAAAGGGTAATGCGTGGGAAAGAAGGGCATGTTGGTTTTATATCACAGCCAGGTGATGAAGCTGTGGAAGACTTTGAAAATTGCGTTGTGGGAGTAGGTGCACATAAGCATGACCAGGGCACGGACGATCTAACGACAGACTGAAAGTAAACATAGTTGACAAGAGAATCGACAAATCTGACAAACTATGTTGAAAAATCCAGAATGTTGGATATCGCAAAACGGCGCTACAATGGGATCTATCATGTGGATTCTGTTCCAGCATTAGGCGCGGGAAAGCCTGTGTTGAACTCTGATTTGCGAAGGGGAGAGGATGAAATTCGTTTATGGAGGCAACCAAGTGGGGGTCAAGGCATTATCGCTCTAGCACTGTCGCCAGGTTGGCTGAACCTCTTCAGAGCATGTTTAATTTCTGCCAAGGAACTTCCTCGGTGTCCTCCGTGGAAGAAGAAACTATGTGTTCGTGTGCCACGTGCCAAACTGGATAGCTTGAAGCCGTTAGTCATTGTACATTTGATTGCTTCCACGTCTCGACAATTTTTTTTGTTTCATTCGACTACTCCGCAGGTTCCAATCGTGTAGATCGAATCTCACTGCATCTCTCCATACCTGCGATAGATCGCGCGTTCCCAATTGTGAACTGTCAACCTGGTGTTCAGTAATGGGAAGCTGAGCATTCGCTGACACAGAGACTCCTCTCTTATCCACAACAAAGACTGCTTCTAGAATAAGTTCGCTGAGCCTTGAAACTTTTAATATCGTACTATTGAATGACTCTAGCCCAGGGAATGGAATGGAATGAAGTGAGAGTCGTCTGTACGTCAACAATAAATACTATGCTAACCTATAAAAAATCCAGTCCCTACAGGCGACATCCCCAAAATGTAATACGTACTTATCGTATCCCAGCGCTCCGTTTCAGCAAATCCGAATATGCCTGCGAAACCTTGTCAGGTGCCGAATCACCAGTCACAGCTCCAATGTGTTCATTTTCAACCCAGAGAAGCTCATCTGCTCGTAATTGCACAGAGCGTGCCGATTTGTGTCGTCGCCAAACCACTCTCGCAGACGGCTGACGAACGTCTTGAAGAGGTTTGACAAACTTGACTCCATCACAGTCATTCTGCAAATCTGCCCCTGTTCCATTCGGAAGATTTGCACCTTCTTCCGCTTGTACTGCTGGCTCATCAGACGATATCTTGTTTTCGTGCAATGAGATTCCAATATACTGCGAACAAAATTTGTCTAGAGTAGACTCCAACTCTGGTCGACTCATAGCATCTTTCTGTAACAATTCTGAGGCTGCCTGCTTTGCAATTTCAACGTCTTTGATTTTCCTCTCCGCCGAACCTTCCCACAGTGTTACTCCCGAGATTTGAAGTTTCTGAGCAGCACCACGATGGGATAAAGGTGCAGGCTTCACACAAAACACCACTCCAATTTCAAACTGTCCACCTGAAGTTTGTTCGTCGCGAGTTTTGCTCCTGCAGAAGTAGCCAAATGATTCAGCGAGACCATCCGCGTGACCAATAACATATAGCCGGATACAAATCGATGGCAGATCAACAGTAAGGGATGGATTGTACTGATATGCCTTTCTAGCACCTAGAATATTGAATGCCGCATGTCTCCCAGTCGCCTTTGCATGATCTGCACTCCAGCGAATGACATCCGGTTGATTCAATGCACCACCATTGACACAAAGAGCAGACCCTGCTGCGTATATATCGCTCGCAACTGCTAATTCTGCATTTGCAACAAATGCCCCCTTATCAAGCAGTAGCGCCGGTGCGTCCAGTGAGCTCTGCGTAGTGAGCGTTGGAGCGAAAACGACATGGTCTGTTCGAAAGTCAATGATTGAAAACGCATCAAATACAGTTCCGACATGAACTTCGGCTTCGATTGGCCTGGGATTGTTCTCGTATGGTTCACGTGCTATGATATACTTCACAGCTGAGTATGAAAGTGAATCGACACCGCCACGGCTTCGCCAGACAAGTCGTGAGTAAAGATCAGATGCGACATACTTGGGAAAGTACCGTGCCAGAAACGCTGGTTCAGAATAGGAAAATGTTACGTCGGCTCCTCGTTCGACTAGAGCTGCACCCACGATGATTGACATCCATCCGCCTCCGACTACAGTGAAATGCGCTTTTGTTTCCGTGGATTGGCCAATGGATGATGCGAAGAACTCATCGATCAGTCGGTTGATTTCGCCCCAATCCCGCTGCGTTTGTGCACCGCTGACGAGCTTTGAAGCGTCTCGTGAAACGACCTTTCCAATTGGTATCGATGGCATTTTGTTCCCGGTTGCAATTAGACATCTTTCAAAGGCTATACTTGTACCATCATCAAGCGTGGCAATTCTTTCTGTTGGGTCAAGGTGTTCGACCCGGCGCCCTAGCACCAATTCTGCGCGATTTTTCCCGTGTTCTTGAAGAAATCCATCGGGAAATACGTTCGCAACAGAACGGAATAATTGCCACATGATACCTGTGTCTTCATCCTGCGGTTCAATTGGTATAATATTTTCAAAACTGTTGCCTCGGTCCACCCATTCCTCAGACACGAGTAGCAGATCATCTGTCTGGTTTTCTTCTACAAAAACTTTGAGCGCCTCTTGCGCTGCAATGCCGCCTCCGCATATGAGATACTTGTACGAATGACGGGAAGGACGCTGAAATGAATTGGCGTTTTCTGGCGCCTTATCCGCATTGGCCAGAATACAACATGCGCATCCCAGGGATGCACTGACGAGGAATAACTCGGAGCGAAATCGAAATTGATAAGTGGCGCGAGATTTCAAATGCGGAATTGGTGATGAACTTTTGTTCGCGATCGAATTTGCTAATCGTCGCCATAATGGCGTGATCTTTCGCATCGGTAATTTACACCATTCAGATGTTCCAATAGGTAGAACAAAGACACGATTCGGGTCTATGCGCCTTTGTTGACCAGAGGCCTTGATCTTATCAAATTCGATCGTCTTTAGGAAGTGACAAGTCTGGGAAGCACGATCAGGTTGCAAATCGGGATGCCTGCCAGCGACGGACCATCAGGTCCAGAGTTCCTATCTGAATGGTTCAGTATCCTCGCTCCAATATTCTCGATGTTTTATGCGACTTTTTCATGTATTTTTCACCATTCAGTCTGAATTTGTGGTCCAGAACAAGCAACCCCTCTCACGCATGAGCCCCTCTGGGGCACTGATGATCGTATCGGCCGCGCATTGTGATGGATAATGCTTCTATACATCCATCCTATTTACAATGCGGTCTTCTGCTCAAAGAAATTTCCAATTGTAGAAGTTCGATGAACTTGAATATCCACACGAAGACACCATGAGGCGCCAGTCGGGTGCTGCGAGAAAGGAGACCAAACGACGGAGAGTGAACCCGGTAGGTACTGAACCGCACGATGAACTACTCGTGGATTTATCGAAACTTTCTCGCAGAGAAACAATCAACCGGTACCATACAATCCAAAAACAACTAGCTCTAGTTGACACCAATCCACAATTTCCAAACGACGCAGCGCGAGAATCACGTCGGCGAATTCTTCGTGCACAGCTTTCCCTTATTGGAATCGAAAAGTATCAAAACGCATCTCGAGCGGGTGAAAAACTGTCGGGTGGATTCGATTCCTCCAAATGGGTGATGAAAGAAATTGGGAATCACAGACAGGACATATTCAAGGACAAAGAATCAATTCGACTGTTAGATGTAGGTGCAATTGCACACCGGTTCCCATCAAAGCTTTCTGCAGACATTTCGGATGGCAGTACCGCGAAATACCCAGTTCTTGGACTAGATGTCACCTCAATTGACCTCAACCCTGAAAATAGCGAAGCAGGACGCAGGGTAATCAAAGCTGATTTCTTTGATTTTGCAGCGGATCATCTTCGTCGTGAGTGTGATAGATTTGACGTCGTCTGTCTTTCGTTGTGCGTAAACTTCGAGGGTTGTCCGAAGAGACGTGGGTTGATGTTACACTTAGCGTCGCACATTATGCACAGTGGGGGGATGTTATGTCTTGTGCTCCCGCGCGCGTGTGTTGAAAATAGCCGGTATTTCGACGAAGAGCGGCTGAAAGCTGTTTTGCTGGCCAACAATTTGGAATCCGTTTCTACAACATATAGTGCACGTCTGATGCACAGTGTTAGTAAGAGATATGCGATGCGAGAAATTTGCACTGATTCGTGGGTTAATGTAGGAAAGGCGATTCGAAGCGGAGATTCTAGGAACAACTTTGCTATCAAGTTGGATAAATCGCTAGCGTGGGGGAGCGCGAAATTGACCCGTGCTGGAGAGGGCTCGAATCCATTAGTGAAAAAGATTGAAAGTGGTGCACCTAAGCTTTCACCAAAACTCGGACCTTTCAAAAAGCGCACAAGCAATCAGAGGAAGAAAGCTAGACGGCAGGCGAAGCGGTAAGGAAATGAGTGGTAATTCGTTATGAGCCGCGACAACGTTGCGAATACACAAGGAGCGAGGCTGGGATGAGTATGACCTGCCCAATTTGATGAGTGGTGTGGATTGACCTAATCTCGTGTTTGTTACTTGCTCGGAACTTACCACCCTTCCCCTCTATGTTCCCTCATGGATAGGAGTGAAACGTGTTTGTAACACAGCACCTCAACTGACACGAAAAAAAATAAAAAGGTGTTTTCCACATGTCCTGAGCCCATACAAGGCACATTGCAACCAATTAAGTGTACATGTGCTACTCCAACCCTACATGCTGCAGTTGCGTAGCAGCCGCAGCCTTACCAACTCTCCCGTCCTCGCATGGAGCCCGGTTTCTATCAGCAATAACATCTCTACCTCGCAGTACAACGACTCCCACAGTTGATGGGGGAAATTCACAACTATCCAGTCAAACAGCCCGTTACGTGCGAAGATGCAGTCTGGAGAAGGCGACCATCCATTGCGTGCCGACCCATTACAAGCGCTACCCGATGCAATCCCTATCCCTCGCAGGCCGCGTCCGCGTCAAGAATCGCCCCCCGTTCCGCATTTGGAGGAAAAATCAGCTGATGACTCCTCCGCGCAAACGCTACCAATTTCTACTTTTGATCAGCGCATGTTCGAAGAAAATGCGCTCGCGTTGTTGCAGTCCAGTGCAACCGACAGTCCGGACCCGCTGATATCCGCGATTGGCGAGAAGAATATTCGACCGCCCTCGCCCCCTGCTGGACATGCATTCGCAACCAACATTCATGATCTCACCGCAATCGAGGACCCGCGAGACGATCGCTACGGCCCGCCCGTGACCGCCGCTATTGTGGACCGTGCTGACGTGACGTTGCTTCCGGATGAGCCGAAGAAGGGCAGCGCTGCCGGCGTGTATCTCGTGCGTTCCAGACGGAATGGGACGATTTCACCGCCGAGTGCTGGTCCTTCCGCAAGTCTTTCGTCCAACCAATCGTCAGAGCCGGAATACTACAACGTGAGGAGATCCATAGCGGATTTCGTCTGGCTCGAGGACCGCCTGAAGACTCGCTACGAGGGTATTATTGTCCCACCGTTACCGTCGATGGCAATTGCTGGCAGATTGCATCATGGATATGCATACGACGTTCAGCGACTTCGGGGACTTGAGCGTTTCTTACGAAGGGTGGCTACACATGCTGTACTTTCCACTGGCGACGAGGTCCTGTCATTTCTCGGTGCAACCAGCGAAGAAGTGTGGGAGAAACTGAGAAAGGAACCTATTATCCATGAAAGCTCAGTAACTTCTGTTCTTTTTGGAAACCCGCGTGGTTCAGACGACAACACAAATGTGGTGCAGAGAATGAGTCGGTGGAGCGAGAAGATACTATGGCAAGCTGGTAGAAAATTGAACAAGGGTGTTGCATGGTTCCTAGAACGCGATTCGGCAACAGATGGACGCCGCAAGGAAGATTCTGCTGAAGCTCGTCTGGAACGACTGCAAACATATGTTGCCGATCTGAATCTATCACTCGCGGCGGTCAGACTTGCAGCGGGCAAAGTAGCCGCAAGTCGTAATCAAGAAATGAAAGTAGTTTCATCTCTACAAAGCGCGTTACAAGACCTTGCACATCGCGAGGGTGGCAAGTTCGGCGCGATACTAGAGAACGTTGTTTTGGATATTTCGGAGGAAAGCAAGCGGAAAGAGGCGGGAGCTGGAACGGTCAGCAGAAATGCTGAGGAAAGCGGGCAAACTGAAGCGCCTGATAGTACGCAAATTGCCATAACCCCAGACAGAATTCTGGAAGAGGTGTTCCAGGATTATGAGGAGCGCGCCAACGGCGCACAGGGGATTATGAACGCACGACGGGAGGAGCAGGACGCGTATGAACATGCACTTGCAGTTTACACACGTCTGCGAGACAAGCTCGAAAGTCGGACAGGCAGTATGTGGGAGACGGTTCCAAATGCGAATACGGCGTCAAGTGAGGGGTTGGAGGAGCTTGTAAGTAGTGTAAATGCAGCTTCAAATAGACTTGTGGAGGTTCGAAAGCATTATCAAGGAGTTGCTGTTTCTACCACGGATGAGTTGCGGAGGTTGAGATTGGATATGCATGACGAGGTGTGTGATGCGCTCCGTGGTATTGCGGTTGAATTTGCGAAGCAGCATGCGGCACATTCTGTTGCGTGGAATGCTTTTGCGGAACAGATGCAAAAGTTTTTGGATCCTTCTCCGGAGGATTGAGTTGTGTTTGGTGTGCGCATTTTTTCGACGGAGTGTTTAAAGTTTGTATCATTATCTAGCTTAGATCTTTGTGTCTGATGAAGTGGTCTAAAAGTTGTCGATGCACTCGCGTTCGCAGCGAAACAGCAAAGGTTACCGACAGGTTACTGAGAGAGATGATTGGCCACATTCCGTCCACAAGAAAAAAATCTCAAAACAGCTTTCATGTTATCTCTCGCCAGCGTTAAACTGGCAAAACTCCGAGATGGCGTTCATCCACCCAGCGCTCCCATTGCGTCGCACGGCAAGCACATCGCAACGCTGCACAGCGGCCAATCACGCAACATGGACCTGTCTTGCCAAATCGCACCCGTACGGAAACGGTGGCTTGAACAATGTCGCCGATTTCACTGGGTACGACCCGGGAAAACTAGCTGAAGAAGCGGCATTCGCGGAAGCAAAACTGCTTGGTGAAAAGGAAGACGCAGGCGTATGGGCGCTGGTGATGAGTGCGGATGTCATTCAATGGAACAATAATCTGTACGAAACATCTTTCAAAAACGGATACAACTGGGACTTGGCTGGTGTGTCCGTCATACGCCTTTCAGAAGGAGCTGCGCGTCGGGCGATTGACAGCAACACGTCAGAACTTTTCGTCGTCATGGCGGACGCGGAGAGCGTTCTGGCAATCGGGACAGATGACGATGCGGAACGCATGGTGCTTTCATTCGAAAAGGTGGATGAAGCTGTGCGATTTGTGGACAACTTGAAGGCGGATGGAAATGACCATGCGTCGTTTCGAAAGATATCAATTGAGGAATTGAAGCAAATCTGTGAACAAGCGGAGCTGATGATTGGAGTCGTACCGGAGAAAGCGTTGTTAGTGCCGTCACAATTTCGCGCCGATTGGTAAATGATACAATTGAAGTATGTGTGCGACGCGTACGAGTGCATCCAATATCGTGACGCGATGTGGGTTTAGAATGGGATTTGCAATATTGAATTGCGACGCGCGCGTTGTAAAAGAGCTGTCTGAAGTGTGACGATGCATGGTGGTAGATGGGTCGTGAACTCGAGTATACTCTGATGGAAGTCAGTTGCTGAGGAGTGAAGAAACCATGACGGCCTATCTACTGCCACCATGCCTGCAGCAGACATCACATCACACAGGATATGTAGTTCAATTGGTTTTTATCGAAACACGGGACGTGTCTATGATGGCACCCATGTCTATAGTGTCCTTTACAATATGAAATATCTGATCTTTAAATTTCTCTATCTACTCGTACATGCCAAGGTTTTCTTCGGTTCCCGGTTTTTGTCTGGTCGTCTGTACTACAAGTTCATCGCGAATCACCCGCTGCATCCGCACTATATCTGTAACTGAACAAGCTCCTTTTGAATCTTCGATTACATTGGACATACAATCGTACCCAAGAGTCTTCTTCACGATGTGATACCAACCGTCTGTGATGTTGCCACGTTTCGAGACAAGCAGCCCAAAAACCGCGTTGAAAACTACTATCGCAATAAGAGTGACCAGTAGAGCAAAAATATCAACGAGTGGTCTGATAGCCTAAATCTCAATGGGACACTCAGTCGTAAGTTGCTGGCGTTCTGGGTCGTATCTCGTCTGCCTTTCATCCACTTTCTCAGTATGGAATATCTCACGTAAGAGCAGAGACATGAACGAAGCGGCTGGGGATAGATCGCTCGTACACTCTCCCGGTCAGCACACTAGTCGCTCCAGCTATAATTCCATTTCCGATTTGAATACCTACTGTGAGTCCGCGTTCGCAAGGTATCCCGAAAAATGCGGAACCTAGAGTTGGTGCATCGAGTAACTGCTCGGACGAAATAGAATTGACGGGAAATGAGTAGAAAGATCTTCCCTCTCTACTCTTCCATTGGAAATGTGAAAAAAACCCTTGGGAGCTTCCTGGCCCCAAAGTTCCCAGACGAAACTTTCATCCTAACGAAACTGCACTCTCAGCCGCGTCGATGCTGTTTCATTACCGGGAGATGCAGTTGTTGGGAATGTGCAGTATCTGAATGTAGATGGTGTTTTGCCTAATGAATTAACCAGAGGAACAAGAATACAGAAGGGTTGGTTTACCGCCCTCAGGGCGGGCTCACGGTTAATGGCGAAACGAAAATCACCGCATTCACATCCCGAGAGAATCACCTCCCGCGGAACAGCTGCCGCAATGGAACCGATTGCCAACATCAGAAGATACATCGGAGCAGACGCCAGAGCAAATGTTTGAGATGGACATGCTGCCCATACTGTTTCCAGTGTTTTACATAGAATGGATATTTCCCTCGAAGTAAGGAAATGATTCGAACGGGATCTTCGCTCCAGCTGAAAATCATGAAGCGGCGGAAAGTGTCAAATGAGAAATGGGAACATGGTGTTTGCTGCATGAGTTTTAAGATCAGCGACTCGACGTTGCAAAGAATGAGAAGGATGACAATAGAAGAGGCGAAGATATTGAGGATTTCGTTTTGAAATTGGAAAGAGGTGAATGAGGAGTGACATCTACAGGGTCACTAGTAGGCATTGTAGAGCGTTTTGGGAAGGAAGATGCAGCAAAGAGATGGGATAAATGCAATCTAATCTCGATACTACATCAAACATGATCAAATTATGAACGTTGAATATTGCACAGAGAAGTCTGAAGCTAAGACAAATACAGCTGAAGAGTCCAATATGCTTGAACTTCGACATGGTTTGATCGGTAACGATGCATATTTTCGTTGAGATCAGCAATGCAAATTTTATGATTCGTCTTCGGGCGTCTCTTTATCCTTTCGCAGAAAAGAATCAAGCAATAGCTGTACTTCTTTTGGATGACGAATGTCGTAGGAAGCTAGCCTCAGTAGAATAGACATTGAAGAATCCCACTGTACGATTTCATGATCACAAAGTGCTTCAATTGACCAGCAAGGCCCCCATTTCGTCGAGCCTGCTTTCTCAAGACTCGGAATTTCGCAGCGAGTAGGTTACAGGGAGATCCTACACGCAATCGGATATTTTCCGTTTCTCTTTGATTCTATGACACATACAATAACCGTTCCTACACATACTCCAATACTGGTATCCTTCTTCGCCCGTACATAGCATGCTCTCCTACACGTTTATATGTACCTAACGAGCACAAGCAATACAAAATTGAAAGGATTCAGAAAGAAAGCATAGAACAACATCACAAACCTTCAACACTATGGTTCTCAGTGATCCTGTAGACGTCACTCCAAACTTCACGTTCACGTCCTTCCAGTTTCGGAGTGAAGCCCTAAACCTCTTCGTCTCCGCCACACTCATTTCGCTCATCCTCTTCAACCTAACATCAATCGTCTCCAAACTCATCCAACAAACCCCTCGTTCTCATTTCTCATTCAACTCCTTCCGCCGCTTCATTATCTATACTAGCTTTTCCGAGCCTTTTCGAGTCGTTTCATGGCTTCGAGGAAGATATCCTTTCCATGAAAAGCTCTGGGAACGGCATAAACAGAAAATTAATTTCAAGCTTCTATTGTGGCCCACGATTTCGCGACTAATTCTTCTGGTCGCAACAATTGGTTCCATCGGAATAACGTTTCCGCGAGAAAGTGTATTCTCTGGATGTGGTGATGGAGACTATGGTGTCTTTATGAATTCATCACAAGGGCCAAAGCCTAGTGAGGTAAATAGAAGTGCTTTTTGTGTAGATGTGCCACTTGTGAGTCGGATTGGCTCTGTCACGACTTCTGTAGATTTCTGCAGCGCACTTGAATTCCTCTCCGTGAATCCAGCTTACGTTTCGCCAACTGTGTTTGTAACAATGAATGCAGTAAGCTTGACTTCTGTGGAATTTTCTAGAATTGGAGAATGTGCAGGATTTAATTCCATCCTCGCATGGCACGACCCTGTGGGAAGATCTCTATTCACGAATATCGAAAGTCACTTCAGTGCGGACAATCTTCTTCGCACTTTCAGGAATGGCATTAAACCTCTCAATCCTGATTGCATTCTGGGAGAAGTGGAAGTTATTAAGACCGACATCACAGATACAATTTTTAGATTCAATCGCATTATGAATAACAGCTTTTTTCAATCTCAAGTTGTTCATCCGATGCTGTCATTCCTCGTATCTTCGATGGATGTCCAGAAAGTCGATGAGCCTAAAGTCCGATTAGATTTTTACCATAACTACACCACTACTGGCTGTATGCTTGACGTGTTAGTGAACACTCAATTCGTCAACATTCTGCCTCTGAGCGTTATTCTCGCTGCTTGTCGCTGGATGTCTTTTTTGATAGTTTAAGTACTTAACTTGTCTCGTTAATTCAGGGTGGGGGCACCCGGGGTATTCGTCAACAAAGTATTGCGCTTCCTGTTGTTATTTCAGGACGGGTGTCCGGGGTAATCAGCCAGGTTGCAATCCACTTCCAGTTATTTCAGGGCGTCGAGCCCGGAGTAATCAGCGAAGTGAATATTCCAGTCTCCAGTTATTTCAGGGCTAATAGCCCGGAGTAATCAGCGAGGTGGTGAGCCAATCCTCAGTTATTTCAGGGCTAAGAGCCCGGGGTAATCAGCAGGTTGGTTGGTGTAACGGGGTTACTGATGCGTATGCAATCGGGTGGTTTGTTGTTGGTTAATTGTTCATTTTGTTGATTCTCCCTAGCTCTAGCAATCTGTTCTCTAGATTAAATACACGAATTACTGGACCGTTCGGCCTTGATGCGGGCGCTGATCCTTTCCAGATCGGAGGGTTTCCCGATCTCGGGTAATCGACTGTCTTCGGTGTATAATTGTCTCGCAAAGACAATACTGTCTCCCTAATTGTACGGTGGTTCGGGTGCAATTTTGATCCACGACACTAGAAGTTTTTTCTCTATTGAAGTATTCATTGATGTACTTCAGCCCAGCCAGTAATCTTCAAATCCATTCTGTTAGTCCGCATTAGCTTAAGTAATGGGTGATCGTCCTTAGGTATTGTTTGCTTGGTTAACGCATCGGCTGGGTTTTCCGTCCCTGGTATCCATCCAATCTTCCTGATTTCGCCTTTTATATGCGATTGTTTCCATCTTCATAGTGCCGGTATAAGATGCATTTGTCAACCGTGCAGGATGTCATTTTAAGCTCATTGACATGGTGATCACGATATGTGATGAACCAATAAAGGCCTGATTCCGGAATGCCGTAGAGAGGTTTCACGGCTAATAAGACTTGGTCATACGGAAGTCTCATTTCCTTCGGTGGCTGTAGATAGACCTTTCGTAATAGGGTATCCTTGCTCTGAGTATAGGCTTGTGTTATATCGCGTGTGAAGGGGGTCATGTCAGGATACATGGCACCTATACAGAGGCATAAACGCTGGCCAAATCGCGATATTGTCGGAGCTTTTGTGGGTGTCTCCCTGCTTTGGTAGTCCTTATAGTTCTGTGCCACCAAACGTGATTTTTCCACAATTGAACCATCGTCACTTTTCTTGGTTGTGTCTACCCATCGGGTACCATATACTCTTGTTCCTTTCGGGACCGTATCACGAGGGACGATCTTGAATACTCCTGCAGCTGTTAGTCCGTCTATTTCTTTCTGGCGGGATAATTTGAACTTGGAGGTGCAGTCGGATGGTGTTGGTGTGATGTATGATGCAGATGAGTGTGGTGGATCGTTGAATATGCAACACAACTCTGCAGTTGTCGGTGTATCGGTGTCAACAGGGTCCATGGGTGGCTCGGCATGGTCGTTGATAGTTGACTTATCCGGTTTAACAACGTGAGATCTGAAAATCTTTCTTCCACGAGGCATTTGGACAACTACTGTTTCGCCGTCCTTGTGTACAAACTTGTATGGTCCTTCCCATTCGCCTGTCTTTTGCCTGAATACGCGCACAGGTGCTCCGAAGGTGAGCCGATCGAGTTCCTCGCTTTCTTTCCCGTATGGGCCGCGGTATTTCATCGCAAATGTGACCCTTCGCTTTGCTTGTTCACGCTGAACCTCATCCATTGCTGCGTCAATTGCCTTAGCTCGCGCGATCTGTAGTGGAGCAGGTGCTTTTCGGGCTGGTTTCGGAATTGCTCCAAATACACATAATATGGGGCACAAGCCTTCTGGCCCGACGGTACTATTGACACAATGTGTCGCCATTTTCAGCACATCGTTGTCGGTGTCAGAGGGTAAATCCAATTTTAGCTTGTTGAACGCCTTTCGAAGTGGTGCATGGTATCGCTCGACGTGAGACATTGAAGCAGGATTCTCGATGGGGCTGTAGATGAGTTGTATACCATCCGCTTCTGCATTTCCCTTGAATTCCTGGGAAGTTAACTGAGTTCCTTGATCAAGCCGGAGATGATCCGGGGGCCCCATGTAGACATTTGTCCACCTGTAAAGAAATGTCTTCCATACAGTTTTGGAAGATATGTCGCGTAGAAATGATGCCGCTGTGAAATGTGTAGCCTCGTCCACTGCGTGCAGCACTGGTTTCCTGTTCAAATACATGATGTCCAGAGCAACAATGCTGTTAAATTGGCCATCTTCGGTACCCACTGTTAACTTGAATCGCTTTGGCTTTGTAGCCAGCTTTGTGCATATTCGGCACCGATCTACCAGCTGTTGGATCGCGTTTTGTACGTCTGGCTTGCATTCCTCAGGTCGCGCTCGTTTAAGGAGGTTGTAAAGTGCTCTGACGGAGGGGTGTCCGAAAGAACGGTGTAGTTTTCTGAGCTCCTCGCCAGTAAACATTGCAACATCTGACGACCATCTGTAAACAAGAAGATCGTTTTCTACAGATAATGGTTTCTCCTTTCCATTGAAGTGTAAGCAATCTCGTTGAACGCTGAGATCGATTCCGGTGTTCTTGAGATCCTTCCTGCTCAGTAATGATTTGCAGTCTTCGCGTAGGATATGAAAATTGATATCGCAGATGAGACCAAACTCTGGGAATGGTACGGGGATTGACGCAATCCCGATGGAGGTATGACGGCTTCCGAGACCGTAAATATTTCTCCCCTGTGGCCTGATGTCCGCGATAAGTCCAAACTCTCTGCAATAAGCACGATACTGCTGAATGCACATTAAGCTTAAACGATTTGCTCCGGTGTCGATAATTATGCCGTTGAACTCGGACTGTCGCTCGTTGTCGCGTATCGCCGTATTCATTTTCTGCATATTTTTGGCCTGTTCGGTAAAGAATCCACACGAGTGTAAGAAGACCTTATTTGAAAGCTCAGTTTCCAGATTTGAATTGAGATCGGATATCTCAACTACTGTCAGTCCGGAATTGAAATGTGCACTGTCTCCGTCGCTTTCGTTTTCTGTTGTCTCATCGCTGCTATCCTCGATGAAATAAGTGTTGTATACGTCATCGACCGATACAAATGCGTTTTGCGATCGCATCTGCTTGAGTGCGTTGTCGACTTCCGATCGTGGGTGGAACTTGTTCGCGAAATGGTCTTTCCCGCAAACCCAACATCCCTTAACTTTCGAAAAGTTTGACGTCTTTTTTCTCCGCATTCCATTGCCTCTTCGCTTACCGCTTCCAACGCGTCGTTCCGCATCGCCTTTATATCGCTGTGTAATTCCGAAAAACGCTTCCCCGCTCTCCCCGCCATGTACCCTTCCTGCTGAACCAGGCTCGCTCGATAGAAGTGATGCAATTTTCTGGTTCGCATCATGTGCAGTAGAAGGCATCTGCATTTTTAGAGCTCGCTTGACTTCATCCAAGTCAACTGCCGCTACCAATTGGTCGCGTAGGAAGATGTCATCCCGGTATTTGACATCCAACTGGCGCTGCACCATTGTCAGTCGTGTTGACATATCACGAAAGACTTCTAACTGTGATTTGTCAGGGCCTTTCCTGAACCACGATGTCAGTCTCGTGTCGTGCCATTCTTGAAGCAATCTTGATCGCTGTTCCTCTGATGTGAACCACGATAGAAGTAAGTTAATCGCATCTTGATATTTCTTCGTCTTCCCGTTGACATGTGCACTATAATACGAGAGTGCAGGTCCATCCAACATGATCGGAATTCCGTTGAGTTTTTCTTCTTCTGATACGTTACTCATCCCTGCAGATAGTTCAAAGACCTCGATGACACTCGTCAGATCTTCGTCCCACATTCCGCTGTATTTCGGTCTAGATCCAAACGCTTTGATCAGTCCTTGCAGACCTAGTGATGATCTCCGGGTGCTGTCAATTGGGCCAATCGTTTTTCCACCGGTCGTATCATGGTAGTTGCACGTTTCTTCTTTTCTTTCGCTCTTCTCATTTTCATTGTCCGAGAGAATATGTGATGTATCGGAAATCGCCTGATTGATCTGCTGCGGTTTGTTCATATTGGCTTCCACGATATTCGAGATCGAATTTGCCTTCTCAGCTGCTTCAACAGGGATCTCAGCCGCTTCCAGGGTGGTATCTCTACCGGCTTCGGATTCTTCTTCATCTTTCTTAATCTTTGGGCATTCTTCACTCTTCCAGCAGTTTATCAATGCTTTCCTCTTCGAGTAACCTCGCTTGCGGTACACTTCCACTCCTTCTCTAATGAGTGTTTCGCGTATTTTGCTTGCTTGGTCTGAGGTAAGTTGGTTGAGGGTTGGGATAGAGAATTCACAGGTAAAATCATTCCACACTGATTCCGCAGATTGATTCGGGACCTTAATGTATACTCCGCACCAGTTGTCGACGTACTCTTCCAACTTTCCAAAGAATTTATCCCATTCTTCGTTGCTGGCTCCGTCCTTAGGAGTTTTCGGATCTGTGGTTTCGTAGTCGTATTCTACAGGACTCTCAAACTCGGTGTCAGAACGTTCTCTGGAGTTATGGCCGGGGCCGTTGCCGCTGGGTTCTGTCAGTCCTCCTATGGTAACGTTGACGTTCGCAGGGTTTACGCCGTTGTCACTCATGGTCAATTCGCTCGGTTATACTTATAGGAATGTTTCCTTCAAGTATTAGACTCGCCTTTCGGAGAGCTTTTGCAGCCTTCCTTTCAAGTCAGAGTCAAAAAAAAACAATCCTGTCAAAGTTATATAACTGTCGCTGGATGTCTTTTTTGATAGTTTAAGTACTTAACTTGTCTCGTTAATTCAGGGTGGGGGCACCCGGGGTATTCGTCAACAAAGTATTGCGCTTCCTGTTGTTATTTCAGGACGGGTGTCCGGGGTAATCAGCCAGGTTGCAATCCACTTCCAGTTATTTCAGGGCGTCGAGCCCGGAGTAATCAGCGAAGTGAATATTCCAGTCTCCAGTTATTTCAGGGCTAATAGCCCGGAGTAATCAGCGAGGTGGTGAGCCAATCCTCAGTTATTTCAGGGCTAAGAGCCCGGGGTAATCAGCAGGTTGGTTGGTGTAACGGGGTTACTGATGCGTATGCAATCGGGTGGTTTGTTGTTGGTTAATTGTTCATTTTGTTGATTCTCCCTAGCTCTAGCAATCTGTTCTCTAGATTAAATACACGAATTACTGGACCGTTCGGCCTTGATGCGGGCGCTGATCCTTTCCAGATCGGAGGGTTTCCCGATCTCGGGTAATCGACTGTCTTCGGTGTATAATTGTCTCGCAAAGACAATACTGTCTCCCTAATTGTACGGTGGTTCGGGTGCAATTTTGATCCACGACACTGCTGTAGTCGCGGTAAACATTGTAGCCAGTTTAGTTGCACTGAGATGTGGCAATATTGTCGACTGTTCATACCACATGGTTAAGGAGGTTCTAGGGCACGACTTTACATCAAATATATTGCAGGAATCTGAGGGGCCATTTTCTGGCGAAAAAGAAATTACTATCCAAAGGGTAAAGCGTGGGAATGGACATGTTGGTTGGTGTTTCATCACAGACAGGTGATGAAGCTGTGGAAGACTTCGAGAATTGCGTTGAAGAGGACAGGGGCAGTTGAAACACAAGAGAAACAGCTGGGAAGTGGCAAAAGTGAAATTCTCAAAACATGTACGCGTGTGAAGTCTGTGAGAGGATGTAAGATCCTGGCTCTCTCATTCATCTCTCTCTTTTACCTACAAGCAAATCTATATTGGTCAAGTCCTGAGATCGTCCGCTATGGTCATGGCAGGCTGTCTTGTGTTATCATCCTGACACACTAGTGGTTGGAGAATGCAAACTCCATTTCAATTTATAATCGGTTTAACATATTTGTCAACAATGCACCAAGATTCCATGTGATGACAACCTATCCTGGACAGGCTAATGGGTTACCAAACTTCCTGCTGCCCTAAAAATTGCTTCCATTCGATCTCCGTGACCTATAAATGTATACTGTCAAGAAGGGGCCAACCGGCCTCGGTTGTGGAGACTAGCGGTCAAATTTCGGGGCATGGAGGAAAGGGTCTGGTCCGAGTCAGTAGCAGGCACTCATCGGTTCAGACCCGTCCTAAATTTAGTTTGTTCAGGATAATCTTCAACGAGTGATGTACGATACCAAAATATTGAAAAAACCTTTCGGCTTAGCCACTCTTTCGGAATCTGGCCCTTTCCGTCCGGGTCCCAGAGCCTGAAGCTCTGGCAAGTTGGGCTTCGTTGTAATCCACTGTTCTTGGTCATGTCCATGCGCTTGACCCCTAGTAAAGGTTTTCTGTTTTGACGCAAATATGCAGAGTAATCCGAATCACTGCGCAGTACGAGCGGTTAAGAGTTCAATCCACTTCACGCGATATCGCACAATTTCCGAGTGTTTGCCACTCTTACATATGTGAATGACATATACCAAACAACGAACAGGTAATTTTTGTTTCATGTCGTAAGACATTGAACATAACAGCAGAAACAAATTCTATGTAGTCCTTTTCGGTAGTGTCGGAGAACATTTCTTGTCTTTGGTGAAATCAAGTGACAACAACTCAACTCAATTTCTGATGGATACCGTAACGGTGCACTCATTCTTCTCAGTATAGAAATATCAGGGCTTCCAAATCGCCTCTACCAAGGCATAGATATCTGGCTTTTGTTAAACATGGTGGAATTTTCGTATTCAATCGTAGCACGAACCAGCACTTTATCAAAGCTTTCCTTGACTAAAACATTCCATTACACAATCGGGTGTGCAACGAAAGCGAAAAGGATTAACACTACACGTGCGGGAACATTGTTTTCTCTCTATCTCTACTCTCTGTCATTTAGCCCATTCCAATGGTAACAGAGGAAAGTAACACCAACATCGATCCAAGTATGCAAATTGGCGACACCGCTTCCTTCAAAAACACAATGCCCAGCGAGTACGACATCGGAATTTCAATATTTCGCAACAGCGTACCCGGGCCCGCTTTGCAACTCTGCAGTCCACGATTCATGAAACACTGGCCTGCAAACGCTAGAAAACTGGACAGCAACAAAAGTGCAGTGCCTTCAGGATTGGTAAACAGTAATTCTCGACTCATAATGCCGCCAAAGCAGACACACATGCACAGATTCACTGTACTCAGCGCACACACGGACAGCATGAAATGTACATTACTACCCAAATTGCGAACCGTTGTGTATGCTGCCGCGGCACAAAACGCAGCCAATAAAGTTAGAGCAATCCATACAAGCCTTGATTGATCTACATTCGTATTGGAGCTTGTGTTGAAATGCATGCTCGGTTCGGAAATGAGCCCAATTCCTACAAAACTCAATATCGCTGCCACACCGTCCTTGGCAGCAATTGTTTCTCCCATCGTGATATACGATAGAATCATAGTGAACACAGGTGAGACATAAAACACAGAGGTGACAATTCCTAAGGGGAGTTTTCCAAGAACGTTGTATAGAATGATCATGCATGCGGAGCCGGCGGAGCCACGGAAAACAAGTAGAAGTTTCTGGCGTGGTCGTAGAGTAGTCATCACAACTCTCCATCCCAGAGATATGGCTATGTATGTTGATGAAAGCGTAAATTGAACAGTTGCCTGTATCATCACGGCGGGCATATGTGGGAATTTAAACGTAGATCGTGCCATATGAGTGAGAAAGGTAGCAATGGAGAAAAAGAAGGAACACGCTATCATGCACATGAAACCATGTATTTCGGTACTTTCTTCCGGCGTATGCACAGTTACCGGGACTGGAAGCTTGGTAGTTTCATGTGTTACAATAGAGGAATATACGTATTGCGCTTTGTCGGACTGAGTTAGAGCGGTAGTTTCGTCGCGCATGATGGATGTTGAAAGAAGACGACTGGTTGCGTGCATGGATCGGAGGTTGGGTGGGGGAAGGCAGTGAGTCTATAGAACAGATGTGGTTGGGAAATGTAGATGGATACGATGTTTGGTATAGAATTGGATTACAGGGGTCGATAATGCAAGGTGCTCCAACTCTCGCGATTATGTAAAAAGACATTGCCATTTAAGGTATCTGTTTGAGAATGATGAAGTTCCGTTGCTGGCGTCGGCATATTGTCTGGTAGAAGTTGACGACGACAGCAGCCGATTTCTATAAGTTGTGGTCCACACATGCTATCACGCGAAGGGTGCTGTATACGGTTCAGATCTCAAATTAGCGCGCCGTGATTCACTCCGGCCCGATATCAAAAGCTGTGCACACGTATCCAGCAGCAATACTCTACATGCCATGGCAGCAAACAGCAGCGAAACAAGTGGACGAATCGGAGGCACCGCGTGGTCGCGAATACAGGAGCTTGATGAGAAGGTGTAGAAAACTGCGACACCATCCCGCCTATGAAGTAACGAATGGATACCGTAATAGACACGTCACGTGCTTCCTCGCTCCTCAGCAACTGACTTCCACCAGAGTATACTCGAGTTCACGACCCATCTATCACCATGCATCGTCACACTTCAGACAGCTCTTTTACAACGCGCGCGTCGCAATTCAATATTGCAAATCCCATTCTAAACCCACATCGCGTCACGATATTGGATGCACTCGTACGCGTCGCACACATACTTCAATTGTATCATTTACCAATCGGCGCGAAATTGTGACGGCACTAACAACGCTTTCTCCGGTACGACTCCAATCATCAGCTCCGCTTGTTCACAGATTTGCTTCAATTCCTCAATTGATATCTTTCGAAACGACGCATGGTCATTTCCATCCGCCTTCAAGTTGTCCACAAATCGCACAGCTTCATCCACCTTTTCGAATGAAAGTACCACGCGTTCCGCATGAAACGGTCCTCGAGCCAGACGAAATCCGCTATGGATCTCCTCACGTTGTAGTATTCCAGCTCTGACGATTGGTTGGACGAAAGACTTGCGGAAGGACCAGCACTCGGCGGTGAAATCGTCCCATTCCGTCTGGAACGCACGAGATACACGCCGGCAGCGCTGCCCTTCTTCGGCTCATCCGGAAGCAACGTCACGTCAGCACGGTCCACAATAGCGGCGGTCACGGGCGGGCCGTAGCGATCGTCTCGCGGGTCCTCGATTGCGGTGAGATCATGAATGTTGGTTGCGAATGCATGTCCAGCAGGGGGCGAGGGCGGTCGAATATTCTTCTCGCCAATCGCGGATATCAGCGGGTCCGGACTGTCGGTTGCACTGGACTGCAACAACGCGAGCGCATTTTCTTCGAACATGCGCTGATCAAAAGTAGAAATTGGTAGCGTTTGCGCGGAGGAGTCATCAGCTGATTTTTCCTCCAAATGCGGAACGGGGGGCGATTCTTGACGCGGACGCGGCCTGCGAGGGATAGGGATTGCATCGGGTAGCGCTTATAATGGGTCGGCACGCAATGGATGGTCGCCTTCTCCAGACTGCATCTTCGCACGTAACGGGCTGTTTGACTGGATTGTGGTGAATTTACCATACTACCATAGTAGAGGTTATGTCTTTCTGGTGATATCTCTCCTTTAGCCCATTCCAATAATGACAGACGAAAACAACACCAAAATTGAACCAAGTATACAAACCATCGACACAGTCTCTTGCAAAAATACAATACCCAGAAAGTAAGATAGTGGAATTTCAGTATTTCTTATCAAAGTACCGGGTCCTGCCTTGCAATTTTGCAGCCCACGATTCATAAAGCACTGACCTGCAAACCCCATAAAACCGGAGAGTGCAGAGAGTGTAGCGCCTTCAATGTTAGCTAAAATCTGTCCTGGACTCATGATACCACCAAAAATTACTGCTGCAAAAAAGTTGGCTACACTCAGCGCGCATACAGACATGATGAAGTGTACGTCGCTGCCCAAAATTCTAACCGTCGTGTATGCAGCAGCACCGAAGAACGCACTTAGCAACGTCAGAGCTATCCATATCAGCCTCTCATGATCTAAGAGTGTAGCGGATTGACCGTCGGCATGCATGTCAGGCTGTGAAATGAGCCAAATTCCTACAAAACTCAATATCGCCGCTACGCCGTCCTTGGCAGCAATGGTCTCACCCATCGTGATGTAGGACAAAATCATAGTAAATACAGGTACAACGTAAAACACAGACGTTACAACGCCTAACGGCAGTTTCCCCAAAACGGTGAACAGAATAATCATACATGCCGAGCCAGAAATTCCTCGGAACACGAGAAGGGCTTTTTGGCGAAGTCGAAGAGTTCTAATTGTGGATCCCCACCCGAGAAATGTAGTTACGTAGGTTATTGAAAGCGACAACTGCACAATGGTTTGCATCAGCACACAAGGCATATGTGGAAATTTGAACACAGTTCGCGCCACGTGAACAAGACAGGTCATTCCAGAGAAGAAGAATGAGGAGATAACCATGAGCATGAAACCATGTAATTCGGAAGTTTCCCCCAGCTTTTGTGCAGTTACCGGGGCTGGAAGTTTGGATGTCTCATTTGGTTCAACTGCTGAGTATCCAGTCTGTTGCTCCGTGTAGAGATGATTGAGAGCTGTAGTTTCTTCGTGCATGATTGCTACAGTGAGCGGATGGATATTGGTATTAGGTGGTCAATGTATTACCCTGCGCTCTGATGATATTCGGAAATGTGGCTCGCCGAAATGCATCATGACGAATTGTCAACATGATTGCTGGGTCTATGTGGTTCATTCTGCAAATGTCGTCCATTGGACTGGGTTCCTGTCCATGTTACTTTGGGATAATTCTTTATTACAATTCAAATGTTTGGCGGTTATTTTAACAGGTGCAACTGAATTAGCGGGTGCGGTCCACACGATATTCAACCTGGTGTCATGCGAATCATGGGTATGGCCGAATCTACTTGTGTAGACATGAGGAGGCCCGACAGTGGTTCGTCCACCACGGCGATTGCAGCGAATCGGAGTGGTTCGTCCACCAAGCATGGCATTTTGATTGGCTCTGATCAAACATATTGGGAAAAATATCATTCAGGGTGACCCGTAAAATGGGTCAGTTTCGACTGTCGACGGATCAGCCACTAAGCGTTACGTTCGACGTGACAGAGCCGTTTTCTAAGATTCAAAGTTCGGTAAACGAAAACTGCTTTCATGCGGTATCCGCCCGCCGCCAAAACTGAAATGGAAAATAAGTGAAAACACAAATGAAAATTTCACTGGCCGCCGTCCACGAAGTGGACCGCTCCAATACCGGACCATGATGGGCCCGGGCGGCAAATTTTGGGAAGGGCATTCTAGAAACCGTCCCTGTGTGCATGATGTGCACCCCAGCAATAGTCTCGTCGACGCATCGCTACATTCCCACTTCCACCACCATTCTCGCCACCAATTACGATCTACGCTGTCGCCCGCGCAAAAAAAGTTTATCTGAACGATCATATCCTGCACTTCCGCTCCCGTATGCACCAAATTCATTGCAAAAAAGAAACGAAACACGGCTGGAGACCAGCGTCACGGGGGTCAACGGGAAAATTGATATCTTCCTGTGTCTCTCCCTCAAACGCGCGAACATGTACGTATTGGAACTACATTTTCGGCGAAACAAGAATCTAAACACCAACAAAGAACATGGTTGCTAACTTTAGTGTTTTACTCTGTCTTCTCTGTGATATTTCTCGTAAAGAAACAGTTGACGACGTTGTGGGAAGATATATATTTCTAGCTCTTCATAAGAGAACGTGATACATGTAGTGCAATGCCCGAGCTGTCGATTCGACTTAAGATAGTGAGCCGATTCGGCTAAGCACTGCGAGGCGTTCGAGCCCTCCTGTCTCGGTAGTCAGGCTCAGGGTAGAGGTGATAGAGCAAAGGCGGATCGCCTGCTTTGTCATACCACGGAGTGGTCTGCCCTGGTGGGGTCGTGTCGACATCCTATTGGACGACCCCGGTTCGGGAATAACCAATGGAAACCGCCTCGCTGTACCTCAGACCAGTGAGGGAGAGGGACCCATTGGGACAACTAAAGACCCCACAAGGGGCAAATTTTAACTAAGCTGACTCAGCTAACTTTACACTGTAACACTAACAGTCGGTGATCTCGCGGGCTCCCGCAGTCGCCATAATCAGGGATCTGATTGGTGCACATAAGGATATTTATTCCTAACTGTCTACCTACCCTAACTGTTTACAGTAACTTAGACTAGTATAAAACGCCTCTGGATTAGCCAGAGTGCTTAACCTTTAGAGGTAACGTAAACTCATGTGGAATTTACGACTCCACTGAACAGTGTTTGCATTGCTCTATTCCATCCTTCCAGGACGAATTAGCTTTAGCTATACAGCTCGACGGGTTACGTCTTTCGCTCCATAAATACGCACTTCGTGCGTGAGCACCCCCAACCTTCACCCGGTATTACCGGCAGACCTTTCGGGGTATACTCGCTATTGGCGGTTGACGCAAGATTCGCTTGCTCTACCACACTACCGAGGCTCGGGACACCTGTAGGGTGGTTTTGCCGCTTTGCGGATTTTCTACCTACTACATTGGTCTCTCGACCTAGAATCTTACCGTCATCTCAGCCGACCGGCGACACACCGAAACCACTCAAGAAGAGTAAACTCGTCGTTAGACGTGAGCTCATTGAACAAGAGTAGAAGTGATGCCATCGGACAAGTCTCCGGAACATTCTGACTCCGAGTCAGACCCCATCGGGGGAGGTTCAACCCAAGAATTCGTCACTGAGGAAGGAGTCTTCCGACTTATGCATGAACATGCAGACAAGATTCTCAATGATATATTGAAAGAGATGCGTGATGAGATCAGCCAAGCTGTGGAGGACACCCTCGATGACCGACACGGCGATCTCGTCTCAACTCTCGTGGATAACACGATTGATTTGCTTGCACCCAAGCTGAAAGCCATTTGCCACGAAGTGGTAGATGAGAAAGAAGTAGAAGTCTTTTCGGGAACGTGGAAGTCTATCCGTGTGGATTTTCTACAACGGGTTATCCGGCTTGAAAAGAAGGTCACCGACCTACAAAGGAGAAGCTATGCCAGCTCTTCTTCCGGCGATCATCAGCACCAAGGGCTTTGGAACCAACAAGACGGCACTGCCGAGAACAGCGTAGCTGTGGAGGCCGAGAAGCTCGACAAGGTCGTGGACGTCACCAGGCGTTTATCAGATCGAGTGGACTTACTCAGCGAGTCTCTCGCCCGTCCGGTACCAAGTCGAAATCCCAACATGGGTGACCCAGTATTTGGGTTTGGTGATACACCTTCGAATCCATTCGAAACAGAAGAAGGACCCTTGGAACCAGGCTTAACTCCGTTAAGAGCCCGCGAACCCGCGTTCGATCGTGTAGTATCCTACCGGTATTACCGGTTACAAGACAAGTCGTCATCGACAGAAGCTCCGAACAGAAGGAGTAGAAGTCTCTACAAGATAACGGAAAAGATTCGGAACTTCAATGCGTCCTTGACGCCGTTCGATGGAACGCAACCCATCGATATACTTCGATTCCTTGCGGAGTACCAAGATTCTTGTGACTCCTGCGGAGTATCAGAAGGAATTGCAACAAAGTTGCTACGTTATTTCCTTGAAGGAGATGCGCAACGGTTCATCGCGTCCGAATCTCGGAAAAGGAAGTTGCCAAATCAACTGCACCAGCAGATAACATGGCCACAGGACGTCCATGCTTTACTTTCTCGTTATGCAACGGATACAGTTTTGGCTGACGCCTACGACGCGGTCACGCGTATTAAACAAGAACCTCACGAAGATGAGGCAGAATACGCCGACAGACTGCAAGAGGCCGCACTGTTGTGTGCTAATGTTTTCTCTGAAAGAGACCTGGTAAACTACTACCTCAAAGGGCTACGCCCGGGGGTAAAAGACACCGTGAAGGTCACCGTTGGCCGAGACGGCGAAGATTTCCTTGCTGTGCGCAATCTGGCAAAAGGACTCGGGGATTCCCTAAGAGCCACCACAGCCGACACGGCTAAGCCCAAGATGTACCCTAGTAGGGAACTCGCCGAACGGAGACGCAAAGCGTTACTAGCCACCATGGCTAGAGAAGACCTCGGAACGAGGAGAGAAGCAACTACGTCGCAGACGTTACAACCACTGACTGTGGGTCCGAACGCGGAGGCACCGCCGATGGAAGTACCACCCCTCAACGAGGATCATGTGAATCTTGCCGAGTCCATGATCCCGAAGGGTGCGGTCAATTGGCGTTGCTCCGGATGCCGGCAACCCGGTCACGTGCTGTACACATGCCCGTATCTCTCCCGTTCCGTAGGAATGTATTTCGATTTCGCGAACTATGCATACCAGCAAGAACCGGAACAAGTAGTGCGCCGACAGCAACGGCAATTCGACAAGTTCAAGAAGAAGCAGGTCCCTGCAAAGACGATTATCAAACGGCAGAAACCGTTTCCACGCATGGTCGCGTTTGCCGAGGACGACCCCGTCGCTGACCAAGCCAATCCGGTTTTCAACGAAGTATAGGATCGTCTCTCTCGGCAGAAACCGCAGTTGATGCCCTGGAATCTTCAGATGAATCATCCGACACATCGTCGGAAAACTAACCGGGGGGAGTGAGGTGTCGCGCTCCCGCCAGGAGGTGGAACAGCTTCGCTGTAGGGTGGACATCTCACCATCCACACCTCCACAGGGTGGAACGGAGATACCAACGCGGTTGAACCGTCCTACCCAGACACCAACAGGGGATATCCCTTATCCCCTCCCCTCTCAGCCAAAGGCTGCATGTCTTTTGAAGGCAGCCCACTACGTGGTTTTAGGTTCCATCGGAATATCCGAGACACTTCTAACGCCTATGCATATGGTTATGGACACAGGTTCAGGCCCTTCTGTCATCCAAGAATCAACCTTACCCAAAGGATGGAAGACCTATGCCGCGCAAACCGGGAACATTCCTCAACTGGCAGACGCCAATGGTAATCCTCTCAGGATAACAGGAAGAGTCAAGCTGCTAATACAGCTAGGACGTAAGGTTCTGGACGCAGAATTCTTTGTAGCACCTAAGCTGGCAGTACCAGTTATCCTGGGAACAAGTATCATGAACTCACATGTAGATGCAATTCGATGCCGCGCTCAGCGCATTGATGTACACGATGGTGGATCGATCGCCATCCTGCTGATGCAAAATGTGAGTAAATTGAACAACTCTTCTTCTTGCTATGTACATGAGCCAAACCCTTCGCAGGGTACTGATCTGGACCACCAGTCAAACCGGATCCGGCTAGCAAGAGAAATCACCATTCCCCCCATGAATCAATTAACCGCATCGGTTGTCTGTGCTGGGGGCGGACTAAGCCTCCTTGAGGCCAAGGAAAAACTATTTCACAGACAGCGGATCTCAATGCCGAACGGCATTGCTGAAATCATTCCTCGTACAGTCTTCACTGTCATTCTCACTAATTTTGGTTCGACCGAAAGATACCTCCCGAAGGGGACGGTTGTCGGTATTGCCCGTCGAGCACCCGGCCCAGCCGATCAAAAGCTCCCTAGTGAGTTATCCTCTTCCGGCTCAAACCGTATCATCAGTCTAACCAACCCGATGACGGGAACCAAGGAGAAAGAGAATCCGCAATGGCGGGAGGATGTATCCTTGGAGCACCTTCAACAACCACAGTTGAAGGAGAAAATTATAACGATGCTATCGCAACATGAGTCCATGTGGGACGGGTCTCTTGGAGACATTAAAGAAACCGAGCATCGGATTGGTATAGTCGAAGGAAGTCGACCGCGTCGACAGCAACCATACCGAATGGGACCCTTGAGGAGGGAGCTAGCAAGTAAGGAGATCATCTCCATGCTAGAAAAAGGAGTCATCGAGCCCTCGAACTCTGAATGGGCTAGCCCAGTGGTCCTGGTACCCAAGAAGGACGGTAAATTACGCTTCTGCGTTGACTACCGACGTCTCAACGACATCACCATCTCGGATGCTTATCCGTTACCCCGCATGGACGATTGCATAGACTCCTTAGGAGATGCACGCGTGTTCACCACGCTTGATTGCAACTCAGGCTATTGGCAAATACCCGTTGCCTCCGAGGATCGGGATAAGACGGCTTTCACGTCGCATCTTGGAACGTATCGGTTTAAACGACTGCCCTTCGGGCTGAAGAATGCACCAGCCACGTTCCAACGTGCGATTGACATTATCCTAAGCAGCGTACGCTGGCAAACATGTCTTATCTATCTCGACGACGTCATCGTCTTCTCACGTAGTGAGGAAGACCACCTCCACCAAGTGGACCAGGTACTCACACTGTTGAGGACGGCAGGGGTAACCCTCAAGCTGGCCAAGTGCCACTTCTTCGAAGCAAAGGTAGACTACCTCGGACATGTTGTTATGCCAGGTAAGCTGGCGGTCGCCCAAACTGCGACGGATGCTATCGCGAAAGCAACTTTTCCAACCACCCCCACGCAAATGCGTTCCTTCTTGGGGAGCTGCGGTGTTTTCCGCCGTTTCGTCAAAGAGTACGCGGATATCTCCCACCCCCTCAACGCGATGTTGACCAAAGACAAACTACCGAGCTTCGGTTCAAGTCCTCCAACGGTGGAACAACGCCACGCGTTCGATAAACTTAAAGAATCTCTGGTGCAACCACCGATACTGGCTCTGCCCAGGGTGGGTAAACCCTACATCGTAGATACAGACGCCTCTGCGTATCAGATAGGGTGTGCGCTGTTGCAACAGCAGGATGACGACGACTATCGTCCTGTAGGATATTGGTCGCGGACCTTGACCAAACCAGAACGGGGATATTCTCCGACGGAGCGCGAGTGTCTCGCCGTAGTATGGGCAGTCACTACCCTTAGGCCGTACCTAGAACAAACAAAGTTCGTTGTGAGATCCGATCATAACGCGTTGCGTTGGTTGATGAATATCACTGACCCGTCAGGGCGCCTGTGTCGTTGGCGACTCCGCCTGTCGGAGTTTGACTACACCATAGTCTATCGTCCTGGCAGGGTTCATCAGGTACCAGACGCGTTATCCCGTGTCGAAACGGAAGGGTTAGACCTCCATCCAGTGGATGACGAAATACCCACGCTCTTCGCGTATGACCTTCACCAGGAAATATCTGTTACCGAAGAGATGAACCCGTGGTTCTTTGATGTACTCATCGCGCGGACCTCCGCTGACACCCCCCTGATGGAGGAAAACCAAGCTGTCATGACGACACATCCTCAGACAGAAGGTTCCGAACCAATCACACTCAACGAGTGGATCGAGGAGCAACGCTCTGATGACTTTTGTCAACAAGTATTGACAAGTCAGAAGTCTGACACTGTCTTCTTCGAAGATGACAACGGTGTCTTGCGACGTAAATCCACCCTTGACAATTCCCACCAAGTGGTTGTACCAAGAACACTCAGGCCCCGCCTGTTGAAGATATGTCATCACGATGTACTCGCGGGTCACCCCGGACAAAACCGTATGTATGAGACCATGCGTCTCTCGTACTACTGGCCGGCCATGGCCGCGGATATCACCGCTACGGTTGAACGTTGTCAGGCTTGCGCCAGGAACCGACTCAAGTTGCGTAGACACGCTAATACCTTGAAACTATTCCCAGCTTCAGCACCGCTGGAAGAAGTCTCTATAGACTTATTAGGCCCTCTGCCTAAAACAAAGAAGGGTAACCTTCACCTCTTAGTAATTACCTGTCGCTTCACGAAGCTTACACAGGTTGTACCATTACGCAGTATCACTGCTTACCATGTGGCTGTCGCCTTCTGCACCCACTGGGTTTTCAAGTACGGTCCCCCTAGGACGTTGCTCTCCGATAACGGACCTCAGTTTGCTTCCAAACTTTTCCAGGCTGTTTGCCTGCAACTTGGAACAAAGAACTTGTTCACAACAACCTATCACCCACAGACCAACGGTCAGGTGGAACGGTATAACCGTACGTTGTTGAACATGTTACGCAACTACGTAAATGAAAACCAGAATGACTGGGACGTGTACGCACCAGCGTTGACGTACGCGTACAATACGCACGTGCATCGCACGACAGGGACGACACCCTTTGACCTTATCCTAAGTAGACCACCACCCCCTTATTCCCTTCATCACTCGACAAGAACACGGCAAAAACCGGACGCTTTCTTGAAACAGGACTTCCTGCAACGGATTGCTCAAGCAATTGAGAAGGCCGGTCAAAGGCTACACGCCACGCAAGCGCGTTATAAGCGAGACTTTGACCGAGAGTCCGGAAGACCAAACGACTCCTCCAGGAGGGCGACTACGTCTACCTTGACAACCCCGAGGTACGGGAACGAAACAAGTTAACGCCACTGGCGCAAGGACCTTTCAAGGTCGCGAAAGCCGGTAGGCGAACCGTTCACATAGAACGGGATGGACTTGTCGAACAAGTTAGCCACGACCGCGTGACGTATGCGCCACAACCTGAACAGGAAACACCGCACTCACGGTTAACTTCTAACGGAGCATCCGCACCTGCGGTGGGAACCGACGACCAAACCGCCAACACGGTGCCGAGTATGGCGGAAGAGTGCCTACATCGTGATGCATCAAGCCCGCAGCGCGTACCTCTTCCAACCGAGCAACCCCCAGGTCACCCTGTAACCAAGCCTTTGTCATCCCGCTCCGCGGTTGAGGGTGAACCTTTAACCGACATACCGAGTATCGGTCCGAGACAAACCGTCTTTAAGGAGGGGGCACAGGCCGATATTCATCGTCAGGATAATGCTGCTTCACAGCCGGTGTCCACTCAACTTGACCTCCCCGAGGATGAAACTCTTGACATAATGCAGGAACCTGCTTCCCAAGACGCCAACAAGACGTTCTCCCGGCTGCGCCGATCAACCCAGAAGGAACCAACCGGAACAAGCCCGAAGAAGGATAGTCGCCCACGACGACAAACAATAATAAGCCGACCACACGGCATGGAAATATCCCAAGAAGCCACTTCGGCTGAGCCGCTTATCCCTACGGGTGACACGGCTAACACCGGAAGAAGACGACGCTCGTCGAGTCAAGATGTTCCAACCGAACAGGGAGCTATCTCCCAGAACCTGGAACCACCTGAAGAACAGGAATTCGCCATAGACGACTCGATCGACCATGTCGTCGACGACGATAATGAGGAGTGGTTCCTCGTAAGGTGGTACGGGTACCGTGACCCCACGTGGACGCAACGGCACAACGTGCCTGACGAACAAATGTCCCGATACTTCCGTAAGCGGAACCGCCAAGCGGCTAAGAAAACGTCTAAAAGACGAACGGCTAAGAAGCGCCGATAAGTGAAAATATAGGGTTGCCCCACGGCTAGGCTGATTGTACGCAGAAGCGTCAAGTAGAACGGCTAGTGGTTGCAGCGTCACTGCGGGGGAACACGAAGAGGAGGTGGTAAGGTACCACGAGAAGCACCCGGTGGGTTGGCCAAACACCAAACAACGGACTCGGTAGAAGTATGAAGCCAACTGGCCAAAGAAAAATTCCACAAAAACAAAAACATTCCAACCTTTTAATGGTAAACATGATCAAGCCGCACACGGCGCATGGATGAACGATCTAACCTGAAGACAAAACGCAAATGTGTATAAAAAGATACCCCGGTTAGGGAAGGAAGACGTTAACGACGGAAGTTGTCGGAAGGACGAGGACGCTGATGCGAAGGATAGGATGGGATGGCCTCAAGGACCGGTTGGTCGGATGCTGAGCCGTGGACCGGCGAGTGTCACGAGGACGCACCCGGCCAGAATCCCTATGGGAAGTAGGCAACCGAGCCGGAGGGCGATGTCGAGACGCAGCTGGAGCTGAGGGAACCGGTGCCATCGGGGATGGAATATCCACATCGTCGGATACCGAAGGTGAATCCGCCCTGGGAGGGTCAGGCGTATCAACAAGCTGTAGCAGCGGCGTATCAACATCAACCGGCATGGAGCGCCTAGCGCGAACATTTCGACCATCATCTCGACCAGAGGGTGACCTATCCCGGCGACGTCCGGAAGTCCCTCCTTGAGGTTGAAGACTGGCTGGGGTTCCCAGGGCGCTAGGCGTATCCCTTCCTCGCTCATGCGGTATACGACGCCGCGCCAAGCGCAACTCCTCCTCCAATTCCTGGACTCTTGTCTGTAGTTCGTCAAACACCTTCTGCCTCGCAGTTGCATCTTGCTCCCATCGAGAGTTCTTCTCTTCCGCTAAGCGGCGACCCGCACGTTCTGCACGATAGCGCGTTTCGGCAGCATCTCGTCGCTCGCGACTAGCCTTGTACCTAGTACCCAACGTGATACACGTCACTGCCAAGGTATTCAACGCTCCACGAACGGGGTAACCGCTAACCCGCGGAGGAAATACCGACGAAAGTTGGCCATCACCAAGAGTCCCCGCCAATTCGCGCACCTTCGTAACCGAGAACAGCTCCGCTGAAGTTAAAAGGGACCCAAGTATATCCGCAGGAGCGGTAGAACGACCGGCCTGGCCGTCACGATCCACGGACTGACCCGATCGACGATCGGGCGACAGAAACGGAGCTTCCGAAGGAGACGAAGAGCCCTGACGGGTCGGTTGTGCTAAGCCCCGCGGGACTGGCGGATGAACACTTGCTTGTGGAACCCCAGGTTCGTAAGGAGCGGGCGCGGCTGGCACAGTCGGGTGAGGCGAGAAGCCGGGATCAGCGTGTCGATATCCAGCCGGAGTAGAACGCCCAGGGCGTGGTACATGCATCTCCCGTTCGGGCTTGTATAGGTAATCCTCCAACTTGGAGTTACTCCGACGGAGATTTGAAATCTCCGTCGGAGTAACTTGCAGGCTCATCCGCGCAATAACCGTCATCGGCGAATTCGCCATCGCGACGAAAGGGAGGCGTCTCCACCACCACCCCGTCTCGGGTAGAATACGCTGTCAGCTTAGCCGGCTTGAACGGGAGACTCGGATGCGAGTAAGGAATAATCTTCTCCGGCGACACGCCTTCAATCGCACAAGAAATCTCCTGGATACCTTCGGTGGTCTTGTAGGAAGCCTCGAGGAGGTCGAAAATGACCTTCGCATCCACGCTACGCGTCCTCGGCACAACCGGTGATAACGGTACCTCATGGAAAGCCTTCCAGGTAGTGACGGCCGACGCAGCCAAATGCTTGGTTAATACCGGAATGAATCCCCTCATCTCCACGAGACGCGCCATCTCCAACCCAATAAGGAGTTCACGCTCCAGAAGGACGTAGTCCAGGAACCGAGACTTCACCCAAGGACGGGGATCGGCTTCGACCAAACTGTAGAAATACAGCATCGCTGGTGTATCCCCAATAGGCAAGCATAAGGGCGGCGAGTTCTCGCCTTCCCAGCGGGAATCTTCAAGTGTCGCGTTCAACTCCGCTGTCGGCACAGCCAAGTTCGCTGTCCGGTTATTGATGTTGCGGTTCGCGCGATAACCGAACACTCGGTAGTCAAGTGACGACACTTGAAAGCTTGTGGACCGAGTCAGGTATCGAGCGTGTACACGCATATAACATTCCAACATACCGGTATCCGGGCGGGGTGGATACGCAAACCACCTTGACCTAGTGATAGGTAAATCCGGAATACTTCCCTGGTTCGAATGAGGCTCGAACAGCCGACGGGTCATCCGCTCAACATGTCGTACCGCCTGGCGGTCCTCGCTGATCGAGCCGTGTCGCTTCCCTATTGGGTACCCACTTACGGGATGCGCCAATCAGAAGGCACCAGCCAACTGGCGTGTTTCCTATACTTAGGACCAGCTATGGCTGACAAATAACCCCACCCGGGCCTATCGGCCCCGGCCAAGACCCCACAAGGGGCAAATTTTAACTTAGGCTGATCAGCCATACATTACAATGTAAGCCTATTGGCAATGACCTCGCGGGTAGGCGAGCGCCAGTAATTGGGTTCTGATTGGTCACTAACTGGATATTTATTCCTAACCACTAACCCTAGCTTACAGTAGACTTAGTATAAAACGGCCACTGGAATAGCCAGTAGGCACGGTTTCTAGGGTAACGTAAACTCAAGTGGAATTACGACCCACAGGAACAGTGTTCGCATACCTATTGTTCAACCCCTCTCCGGGAAAACCTTAGGGTTAGCCAACAGCTCGACGGATTACGTCATCTTGCTCCATTAATACGCCTCTCGCGTGAGCACCCCTTTGTCACACAACCCCCTCCGGGTAACGACACCTTCTCTCTCACGAGACTACCCGCTGGGTACCTATAAGGTTCATCTGCTCTACCACTTCCTCTACCGAGGCTCGGGACACCTGTCGGGTGGTTTGCCGCTCTAGCGGATTTTCTACCTGCTACATTGGTCTCTCGACCTAGAACCTTGTACCCCGGGTAAGTCTCTTTGAGAGAAATTTTCCTTCACAATCATCTTCACGATGCCTCGTAACCCTACAGCGGGACCCTCTAGTGAGGACATAGCGCCTGCCAGCGACTTATCCGATTCGGATCTGATCGCCGAAGAAGGCGTGGTGATTAACACCCTGCAAGACCGAGCCGACCGAATCTTCAACGAACGGTTGGAAGAGTTCAAGGCCGAATTCAGCACCGTCGTCGAGAAGACTGTTCAAGACCGCAGGGCGGAAATCGTAGACGCTACGGTCGAAACCGTCATGGAACTGGTCGAGCCAAAGCTGATGGCCGCCAGCCGAGAAGCCACCCAAGATCGGGACGCCGAGTTCCTAGTGGAAACCTGGAATCAGGTCAAAGCCGAATTCGCTAAGCGCGTGTCCCTTTTGGAAACTCGTCTGGAGGAGCTTTCGATTCACGGCTTTAGTGCCAGTCCATTAGGACAACAGGAGTTTCCTGCTCGCCGCAGCCGATCGGCTGACTTCCCTGACCCTACATCCGGTAGGGAGGAAGAAGAAGATCCCCGATTGGATCAAGTCGCAGAAGCAACCCGACACCTGTCGGACCGTGTCGACGCCCTCGCCGAATCACTATCCCAAACAGGGAATATCTCTCGCACGAGACAGCACACTCGTGCCACCGGATCTGCACCGGAAAACCCCTCGTGGGATGATGAAGAAGGACCTCTTGAGGAAGGCTTAGTGCCTTTGAAGGCCCGCGAACCCGCGTTCGACCTAGTGGTCTCCTATCTGTACTACCGACTCAAGAACAAGTCCCTAACGACCGATACCCCAATGGGTAAATCAAGAAGCTTGTATAAGCTAACGGAGAAGATCCGTAATTTCAACGCGTCATTCACGCCGTTCGATGGTACGGAACCCATCGATATCCTCCGGTTCCTCGCGGAATTTCAAGATGCATGTGATTCATGCAGAGTCTCGGAGGGAGAAGCTACCAAGTTACTCAAGTATTTCCTGGAAGGAGAACCTCAACGGTTTATCGCCGCTGAGGCGCGAAAGCGCAAGCTTCTCAACCACCTGCACCAGCAGATCACTTGGCCTCAACACTATGGTGTTGAGAATGAAAAAAGACAGTAAATTTACTGTCTGAGACAGTAAAAATTACTGTCTGGCCAAGACAGTGCGCGGAGACAGTAAAATTTACTGTCTGGAAATTTCAGAATACTGCTGCAGCAGTAAACTGGCACGAAATCTGGACAGTACCAAAAACAGTAAAATTTACTGTCCAGAACAGTAAATTTTACTGTCCGGAAGTGTTGCCGCCAGACAGTATGTGCAGACAGTACATTTTACTGTCTGAGGCAATGCATTGTATTGTATTACTGCACTGTCTGGGTAAATCTGTAGACAGTAGTGTAGATAGCAAATTGTATTGTCTGCGGGTAGTACCGTGCATTGGTTCACAACACTGTCTGGTGGAATGGACTTGACAGGAAATGTGGTGCATAGTGTTGGTGTGAAGGTAAATACTGGAATGGTGTGTGGTATACGACTATAGTAATTGTGATGGTGCTTTACAGATAGTTGGGTGCAGGGAAGCTAAATGTTGAATAGGACGTAGAATGAAAGATTGGGAAGATTGAACATATCTCGTTTGTCTCACCGTAAGGAGAGAATGTACAGAGTAGCTATATTATGTTGAGTTTAGCATTTCAAATTATACCTATCTATCTTTGCATTGTAAGTGTCGAGTAGGAGACGTCAGTCTGGTAGCGAGGTGTGGTATGCACAGGACGTGGGTGGTGGAAAAGGAAAGAATACGCACCATCCACCACTAAATTATGAAAAATAACCGTTACGGAGCACTGGGAAGCATTATTATTATGTAGAGTAGAACAGGATGGATGCATCCACTGGAATGATATTTGCTACAACACTGCTGTGTACTAAGCGTGACATCCTTCCTTCAAAGCAATTCTCCTTTTAGCAAACTCCAATTGCAAGGTCAAGATGAATCCCGAAACCTCCGTAAGCATCGCCGCATTTTCCGAAATAACGCGTGAGGGCTTTTCGAACATCACTGCAGAGTTGAAAGCCCTGAGTGATAAAATGGATGCCGTCGAGAAGAGCACCATTCAATTACGCGAGACTCTCGGAAATGTCGCCAAGACTGTCTCCATGCTAAACACCGATATGCAGGAGGTCAAGAGCATCGTCGATGGGCTTCTGAGCCAGGGACAAGGACATCCGAAGAAGATCGCCTCCGAGAAGGACAGGGAACGTCTCCGCATTGCGCAGGATGCGGAGAAATCGTTCACGTTCGAAATGGTGTGTGCTGTGCTGTGTGCTGTTGTTCCAACGTACACGAAGGCAATGGTGGATAAGAGGGATAGGCATTTCAACGGATGCCAGCTAATCAATACGCTGATATTCGCCAGGCAGAGCAATGAGCGAAAGGATGTGTTCAATAGGACGCTTGCCGGCCGGAACCACATTGAATTGCGCTGCCAAGTTGTGACCTCTTTAATCAAGAATACGTGTCAAAACAATTCTTTCAGAGAGGGAGGAGACCGTTCCAGCTCCAATGGAACGTCGGAAGGTATCGAACGGTGGAGGGCGCGGGGGTATGTGACTACCGGGACCATTGAGGAGACAATTCGCGGAACGGACTCTGCTCGCATGGATGGAATGCATGGGACGTCCGAGGGAAGTGATGGGGCCGCTCGAAAGCAGAAGCGAAGAAAGGTTGGTGACAATGGGCCGTTGCACAGAAAGGAGGTAGGCATCACTGTGACGAAATCGGCACTGACGGCAGTGACCGGGTTTATGAACAAGTCCAGAGATCATGTGCGAAACCGGTTCATCCGAGATCTTGGATTCGTTCTATACAGTGGGTTTCAAGGTTCAGTCCGAATGGAGCATCATTTGCACGACGGTGGGCTGGACATTGAGTCAGTTCCAAGTCTGTACTCGGCGCAGAGGAAAATGAATGCAGCGGAGCGTGCAGCAATGGATGACAAGAATATGAAGATTCTTCGCGACTTCATTGCAGTGCGAAAAGAAATGCTATTCAAAGTCGAGTACGAAGTTCAAATAATTGGAGAACCGGACAAGAGGTTTTTGACTAGGAGGATCAATTTAGTAGAGGTTGCACTGAACTTTGCAGTCGCCTACACGCAATGTTCTGATAAGAACATGTTCCTGCGACGTTCAGAATACTCCTTGCAATTCATCTACATACTTGCATACGGGTTCCGAACGATTTTGAAATTTCAAAGTGGAACAGAGGTGGAAGGAGCGCAAATCCGGGAAATCAATGAAGCAGTGAAACTGCTTCTTCCCGGGGAGCGGGTGAGTAGTCGGTTCATGAATGAGGAGGTTTTGACTATATCGCGTGATAGATATGAAGAACTGAATGTAGACGATGGGGGGGGGAATCAGTGCTGGAGGAGAGCTTCAGGTCTATGGAAGAGGACGGAGGAGATGCAGAATATGTAAAGGTATTCGTCGATGATGAAATCGAGAATGAAGGGGAGTAGTATCGGATGAAACCAGTTTCGGTGTAGTAGACGAAGAATGAAGAAATAAAATTTCTGTTGAGGTGAATTTTGTAATAGATGGAAGTAGATAGATGCGAGACATCAGGAAACCAGTCAGACGATAGTGTCAAGTCGAAGGAAAAGCGCAGAGACAGGTAGTGGAATAGTCGAAGTAAGAAGGGGCGAGGGTATCCGTCTTTACTAGAAATTGATGGCCACAGGAGCTCTAGAATGGAATATCCAGGAACAGGATAACTACGGATAGGTGTGCTTTATCATTTTTGCTCCGGACTGCAGGTGGCAGGTGGAGGAGAGGGTGGGTGGGTAGTGTCTGAATCCGCATTGAAGCCAAGACGAGAGATAGCCTCATAGCCAATGTCTTCAAGCTCCTGGCATGTAGTAGTACCACTGAAAATACAGCAAGGTAAGCGTAGATGTAGTGTACCAAACGTCTCTGCGGTTGATAGAGGCTGGAAAGTGCTGTAACAAGCTCGGCGCTGAATACGTCTCCACAGTAACGAAAACGTTGCTCCATAAGTAACAGTAGCCTTATCACGTAGGTGGAAAGAGTCCACGATGCTAGACTGTGATAGTTGGCTAAGACATAGGGGATGTAAAAATGTATTGTTGACATGGTCAAACTCGTAGGAGTCTCTGCAAAGAACTGTCATACGTTGGTCTGGGCTGGACAGGACGTAAGCAGATGAGCCGACGAGAAATGCGGAAGAAGGAGCATCATGAGAGCAGTCAACGTCGACTAGATTTCCTAAAATTCGGACAATCGATGAGCTGCCTCCATCGCGTTCCGCCCTGCTCTTCACCAATATTTTCTGGAACCCGTGTTGCGAGGTACCTATGGAGTCACATAGTGCCTGAAAGGTGGGGAAAATGATGGAAAGATCCGACTCATTTCCAGAGGGAAAGGTGATGTCCTCAAAGGACGGCAGGAAGAGAACATCACGATTCTCTTTCGCCTTGCATTGAATGGCAATAGTGCGGAATTGAGCAAGGGAGCAGTCAGCCTGTACTCTGATTTCTTCTTGCGATGTTTGTCGCATTCCCCTGGAGTGCTCGGATTTTGTCATCCGGAGGGAGAGGGGCTTGTCCGTGTACACACCAAGCTTCTGAAACAGAATGCTACATACAGTCAGAGCAGAGGAGGTCATGGAGCTGTTGGAATCGATGGAGGGGGAAGAGGATGTTTGGCAGCTGACTCCAGCTTTTCCAATCTTGCCAGCATTTCTGCTATGGTCTTCTTCGTTTGATCCGCAGTGCAATCTTGAAGGATGCCGCGGTGGCGGTGGCGAGTGTGGTCAATGCCGTAGTCCGGGTCTCTCTCTGCTGGGGATGCAGGTGAGTCCATACTGCGAAGCTCACCACTTCGCCACGGGAGAACCCTTCCGGAATCCTTGTCGACGAGCTCGTTACGATCTGAAATCTTGACTTGAGAAAGGGTAGAGTCGAAACCATATTCAGCTTTGTATTCGAGCAATGCATGGAGGAATGGGTCTGTTTCAGTCTTGACCTGAGTAATTTCCTTGACGATTGCAGACCACCACACAATTTTTCGTTTCCTCCCAAACGGCCGAAGTTCCCATTGAACTTCTATAACGTCGTTTGGAGCGAGAGGAAGCATGTTGGGATAGCTATGGGATAGAATTGTTGTATTAGTGAAAGCCTAACCGTTACCTTCTGCTAAAGAGTAGTATATACTAGGAGGATTGGAAAGGTCGAGAAGAGATGTTTAGCTGGTGTAGAAATAGAATGAACAATTGACAAAATTGACACGTCAGGGTGGATGATGTCTGCCATGAACTGATTGCAGCATAAAATTTGATGTGAATAATCGTTCTAGAAGTGAATGTCGGATGCATACGATTGGACTACAAAGATACGCTTAGAGATGTTACGGGGCCCAATAAATTGCATGGAAAAATATTTGAGTATTACTTTAGTATTACATTGATTATTGAGCTAACAGTCGATGTAGTTATCTTGTAAAGGTTCGGACAGGGGTGGAAGGAAACAGCCACCGAAGTGCTACCACTCGCTGACACTTTGTTTTAAACAACCAACTTCTGCTTTGCGCCACCCTGGTCAAGCAGCAATCAACTATCCCTTTCTTAAAAACTCTACCTTGTTCGCCATGGAAGGAACGTTCCACAATCACGGTGAAAAGCACGACGGATGGGTGTTCATCGACCCCAATCAAGTCAGCAAATTCGTATCGATTCGCGATGTTGATGCAAGTCATGTGGAAGCGCTCATGGAGAGCATTTCGCAACAGCGGTTATGACACAGCTCATCCGTGACTGGCAGGTTTCGAGAAGGCGTTCTGGAGATATTGGATGGAGCGCACCGCTGCATGGCAATTGTACGTGGAATGGAGAAGGGCGTCTTCCTCCTGGCGTTACGATTCCTATGCGAGAAGAGTCTATCGTGGCGGACACCAACAGAAGTATGCTGTTGTGCTGGACCTGTGAGAGCGACGACATCCAACGACATTGCAGGCCTGCAAAGGCGCATGATGTTTGTTTGAGTATCTGATGATCGCCGTTGATCTCAGAGACGAGTACTGGGTCCAAAACGAAAGGACAAGTACGCTCATATTTCGTCTGTGAGGATGGCCGATGTGTTTGGCTGGATCAAGTCCTGCGATCCAAGCGGCCAAATTGCTTCAAGCTGAGTGGTAAAC